>VSMD01074904.1:0-26245 GCA_008750895.1 Mirza zaza
TTTTTGACATTTTTAACTAACTGAATTTGGATTACAGTATTATTGCAAGATTTGAATATGTCCAACAGATATATGTTACTATAACTACAACAGTTATATGTTACTACATATATGCAGTAACACATATATATGTAGTAACATATATGTTAACATATAAGAGTTAACATATGTTAACATATAGCAGTTGTATGTTACTACAACAATTATGTGTTACACTATGGTTACTAAGTGTCCACACATTTTTTAACACAGGAAGAGAAAATATTAATTAAAATATTTTAAATGGAATAAAATTGAAGATATTAACTTTATTACAAGTCTCTGTTTCAAACTTTAGTCATTTCCAAAAGAGAAATTTGAAATATTAAGGAAAAATATTTGATAAAATATCTATTTGTTTTCCAAAACTCTGAATCCATACTAAAGTTGATGTTCAAAGAAGAAAGCTAATTATTAATGTTTTATTTGAATATCTTGAAGAATGATTATAAATGTATCACCATTTTAGGTTAAGATTCAAGAAGAATTTATTTTACTAAGCAGAATATATTGTTGTTATTAATAGCATCCACAGCAATTTATTTGTGTGAACCAGAATTTTTAACCAATAAAATTAAGAATGGGAAGAAATAGGCATCAAAGCACAAACCACTATGGTTGTACATCTAGTATTGTCCTCATGCTCACAGGCTGGAATGAAAGAAATAGGCAAGTGTGCCTGCTGCAATGAATAAAATCCTATTTAATAGTAACTATTTAGTTAACAGTAAGTATTGTTTTATAAAGAAAACTTTTTTTTTCAGTTTTTAAACCTATCTATACATGTGTACACTGGATGGTAATGTAAAGTGTATTTTTTACTGTGAGTTATCGGAAAAAAGTAAAACGGTGTTTACTTTCCATCGTAGCCAACATCTTGACTGGGTTGTTTATACTTGTGATTCTAACTGCTCTTAGTCCACTGCAGCCAGGCTCTGCCATCATCATTCCCCCCAGGCAGGCTTCCCCAGGATCCTAACTAGTCTCTCACATCATTATATCCTTTTCTATGTTTATCTTTGTCCTCTCTCTGGCTTTTGACCTTGCTGCCCAGATACTACCTTTATTTCATTTTTATACCATCTTTTAAAAAAAACACTTTTTGCAATTATAAAAGTAAAAATGTTTAATGAAAAATAAGCTCACCTATAACTCCATAATTACTGTTAATATTTTATGTATATTTTCCAGATATATATATATGTATGCATATGTATGTATTTTAAAACATATCTACATGTACATCAAATATTTAATCAAATTAGGATCATTTAGTATACAGAAATACATAGCATTTTACAATTCGTTTATTTAACCATTTTTTTGAGACAGAGTCTCGTTCTGTCCCCTTGGGTAGAGTGCCGTGACGTCATTGTAGCATAGCTCACTGCAACCTCAAACTCGTGGGCTCAAGTGATCCTCCTGCCTCAACCTCCTGAGTAGCTGGGACTACAGGCATGCACCATGATGCCCAGCTAATTTTTCTATTTTTAGTAGAGATGGGGTCTCACTTTTGCTCAAGTTGGTCTTGAACCCCTGACATCAAGCAATCCTCCCACCTCAGCTCCTAGAGTGCTAGGATTATAGGTGTCCAGCCTCCTGCATTATTCTTAAAGGCAATATATAAAATGCTGCTTTATGAATACATCATGAGTTATCTATCTATATCCCTGTTGTTGGGTTTTAGTTTGCAATTATTTTATAATTGAAAGACACATTGAAATCCTCGTAGAAGTCTTTATCCATTTCCATATCCGCTTCCTTGGGATGAATTCCCTGAGTGGAGTTGTTGGGTCAGAGCTGTATCTATGCTGTATGTGCATCCAGACTCCTCCAGGAATGCAGTTCCAAGTTACACTCTCATAGGTGTCCATGACATGGGAGGACCTTGTTGCCCAGCTCCTTACTAACACTAGGCACTGGAGTTAAACATCTCTTAGCCAATTCAATTAATTAAAAAGTAAAATATCTAATTTAAAAGTTTGTGATCTTTTGATTAGTAGGTGTTTGAACATTTTTTAGGGGTTTGAACATAACTTTAGGGGTCATTTGCATTTTCATCTGTGAACCCCCTTCATATTCATTGCCCATTTATTTTATTAGAGTGCGTATCTGTTTTTTATACTTTGTAAAACCTTATTTGCAAAGCTATTCAAACTATATCTCTGACATTATTATAAACATTTTCCTACTTTGCAGCTTCAGTGAAATGGCTTTTAATTACAAAATTAACAAATACTTTAAAATACTTTAAATAGACAAAATTTATAAATCCACATAAAATTAAAATGTACTTTCTTACTTTAGTCTACCCCTCAGAGTGTCATCTGCTTTTTAATTTTGTATGGACCTTTTGATATAAAGGTTCTAAATATTCAACTAGTCAAATCCATTGACCTTTCTTTCTTTTTTTTTTTTTATCCTTCCAGTTTCTGCCTTAGCTGGTTTGTTAGAAATAATCTGAATGCATTAAGATAAGTATATCCACTTACATTTTCTTCTAAACCTTTTAGAAGAAGGTTTACTTCTCAAATTTGGTTTACTTCTCAATGGTTTACTTCTCAAATTTAATTCTCTAATACATTTGTAATTTATTTTGTTGTATAATATAAAGTTGTGATCTATATATTTTTCCAGATGTTTTTCAATGTAAGTTACACTATCTGCTGCACTGTTTTAACTTTTTTTTTCCATTAGCCCTGCAAACCTTTCTTTAAATAATGGCTTGCCTCATTGGGTGTGTGGATAGTGGGTAGAAAGGTTCTTGGGGGCTGGGACTTTGCAAGTTTTGCCTCCTGAATACCAAGAGGCCTTAAGAAGCAGCATCCCCCATCTGTTGGGCATCGTCCGAATGCACTCTCTTTCCTGGCTGTCCTCCCACACCGGATTTCTGACAGCTCTTCCTCAGCCTCTTCCGTGGGCACTTGCTCCTTCACCCACTCTTTGAGGGTCAGGGATCCCTCAACTCCTTCTCTGGCATCTTGCAGCGAGCTTTGACAAACTCTAGGCATCAGCAATTCTCCATACTTAATGGCTTTCAAATCCTCATTTGAAAGCTCTACCCTGAGTTGGTGCCAGCAAATAAAATACCCGACAGGTATCTCATTGTTACTGCAACCTGAACATGTCCAAAACTGAACTCATATATTCCCTGTATTCTAAATCCTTCTCTTCTCCCCTTCTTTAACTTAAAGAATGGGGCCGCGTCCTCCCAATTTCCTAAACAGGAAACCTGGAAGCTATCCCATATACTACTACCCCTCCCCTCTCAGTCTTTAAATCCTATTGCTGCAGCTCCTTAAATATCTCTTGATGTATTTGCTCTATCCCCTTCCCACTCACCCACCATTGCCCTAATTTATTTGTAGACTCCGGCAGACCCTTGTTCTCCCAGCTGCCAGTCTGCCCCTCTGCAGACCAATGGGACCTCACCACCACTACAGTCACATTTTAAAGACAAGCGCACTGGCTCTTCTGGTCTCCCAATCACAGCTTTCACGACAAGGCCACTGTTCCCCCTCCTTCTTTCCTCCAACAGCCACCCCAGGGCCTGCGTCAGTGGACAGAACACTGCAGGGTGCTCTTTCAGGATTTGAGGCCCTGCCTTCTCCACCCGCCACCTGCATCGGCCTCCCAGGTTCAGCCAAGAGCCTTGCTGTCCACCCCAGTTAGGAGCCCTCTGCTGCGTTGGCCCCTGTGCACCCCTTTTTTCAGAGAAAAACAATTTAGCGCAAAGAAAGGAAGAGAAAGGGATGGGAGAGAGATGTTTTATTAAAGGGCTTTGCGTTCAGGACGTGTTTGGAGATCAAGTCTTGTGGGTTTGGGAGATAACAGCCTCTCGGGGCCTGGCTTGCATGTCCGTATAGCGGGGATGTTAAGTCCTACCACCACACACACACGCACACACGCACACGCACGTGTTGAATGCTTGAGTGTAAGCTCCCTGCAGGCAGGGTCGCAGTGTATTCGATGCTGTATCGCTGGAGCCCGGCACAGGGAGTGGCCCAAAGGGCTGTCACTAGTGAGCGCACGAATTTTCCGCTTCGCGGGCGGAAGACGGGATGCAGCGGGCGAGGAGCCGGTACCGCCTGGGGGTTCCGGGGTCCGGGCCGGGTCGCGCCGACTCCTCCCGCGGCGACCGTCGGCCCAGGGGCTGGGGGACAGCGACGAGGCCCCTCCGCGCCGGCTGACCCCCGCCCGGCCGGCGAGCCAGCTCCGGACGTCCGCCCCGCCTTTCCGCGAAGCCTCGGCGCCCCGGGCCTTCCTCGGCGGCCGGGTCAGCGCCGCGGCCTCCAGCCTCCGGCCCGCAGCCGCCGCCGCCGCCGCGGAGCGCACCTGACCCGGGCGGGCGGGGCGCCGGGGCGGGGCGGCGGGACTGACGTGGCCGCGGCATGGAGCGGGCGTGATTCATCAGCAGCCGCGCCGGGCGGCATGGGGGCGAGCGCGGCGGCCGCCTAGGCGCCCAGGGCCAGGCAGCGGCGGCGGCGGCGGCGGCCCGGCTCGCGCGCGCTCCTCTCCCTGTCGGCGGCCGGCGCCTGCGAGGTCAAGATGGAAGAGATCCTGAGGAAGCTGCAGAAGGAAGCGTCCGGGAGCAAGTACAAAGCCATCAAGGAGAGCTGCACCTGGGCCCTGGGTAAGCGCCGAGCGGGCGCGGGCGCCGGGCACCTGCGGGCGGCGCGGGAGGGCCGCGCGGCCGGGCGACACGGCCCCCGTGCGCGTGGGGGCTTTCGCCGAGCGCGGGTTGGGGTGCGACGCGCGCAATTGCGAGAGCTGCCTCAGGAAATCGATGTGGGAGATGAGAATCTTGGCTCGGGCGTGGGCATCCAGCCGCTTCCCCTCTGGTCTCCTTGTCTTCCCCCAAACCTCACCGGGGAACCCCCGCCTCCCCGCCGGCGGTCCCCTCCTCCCGGTCCCCGGCGCCGGGGACGATGGCCACCCATCGCCGAGTTAGACAGGACCCGGAGCCGCGCGAATCCCGGGGCCTGATCCCGAAGCGCCTGTGGGGAAGAGGGAAGTTAAACCAACAGCCGCGATGTCGAATCTTTGGCGAGTGGAACCAGGAAGGAATGGCTTGTTTAATTTGATTTTCCCGATAGAGGCCAGCCTGCCAAGTATTAGCTTTCGTGATGATTGTACATGAAAAATAACATCCGGGCGGGATTGTGTCACTGCTGCGATTCTGTTGTGGTCTGCCCTTCTTCACACAGGTGGGATTTTAGATTCGTGACCGGTGCTAGCGCTGAAATAAAGTTCCAGGCAGCAAATTTGTGTTTCCCATCAGACTCAGGTTGCAGAACTCAACAGCAGCAAAAAACAGAAAGACATGTCTAGAGGGCAAGAATTTGGGCAATCAAAATGGTCAGGATGGGAACGCGAAGCGATCAGAAGCATACTTCGGGTGACAGTGATGCTTTCAGAAAAGGAAAGGCCGAGAAGAAACCAGAAGAGCTCTGTGGGCCCCTTGCCTTGCCGGAGCCTGATGTGATTCCTCAGCCACCACTCAGCTGAAAAATAAAATTGAATCCCTTTCCCTTGCAACCAAAGACAATAAGCGTTTGTCTCCATACTGTGCTGTGATGCAGCCTGAGATAGAGAAGTGCCTTTAGCAGGCTTTCAGCTAACTGTAGATTTCTGAGAGTGTTTTTAAGTGACTGTATTAATATTTAGAAGCTCAGAATTCACATATGTTTGGGTGTGTGTACAGGCAATTATAGCAGCATCATTGTTTTTATCTGTGCATATCATCACAAAATTGTCTAGAATATTGTCTAGGAAGTTTGTCTTGTAGATAGAACCAGCACTTGACCATTTTAGTTTACTGTTATAGAAAAATGGACCAGATATCTTAGAGCGGCAAGGCTCTTAAAGCCACAGTACTATTTTTGCATTACCCCATTGTCATTCAGCAGAGTGATTCTGAGCAAGATTCCCAAATGCCTCTAATGAAGGGTCACAGATGGCTGGGTAACATGATAAAGCAAAGTTCGACTGTGCTCTAAACATGCCATTCCTAGTATTCATTATTATTTGGCTGTAAATTAAGCAGATTTAGATAAACAGGGAGGAGGAGAGTAACCTAGTATTTTTAATAAGCTTGAATTTTGATACTCAACATCTTGTTAAAGCACAACCTTACTGAGTTTTGGTCCTTAAAGCCACCAGGAAAGCTGAGAGCTAAGATAGGTAGATTATTCATTCAAGTTGAGCCTGGAGTCCAGCCTGACTGTAAGAGTAGATGTGGTTCCTTTCCCAGTGATTGTTCTGTTATTAGCAAGAGAAGACATAAGTGTGTGAAATAGTTAAGTAGTAGTGCAGGGCATTCATTATGTAGATTGGAATGAGCAAACTAGGAATACAGGTCAAAGCAGGAGGAATGAATGTGGGGTCAGGGTTGTGTGTGTGTTTGTGCAGGGAGAATTGGTGTCAGCTGGTGGGGCTTTTGAAGTATTCACTTGAGGGATGGGGAAGCTGTGGGTTCTTGCTTTCCTTCACTTATTTATTTGGCAAATATTTATTAAGACCTTCCCTGTACTGAGCAGTGAGCTATAAGGATGAATAAAATGCTCCATATAAGGAGTTTGTTAGAAGGGCACCCTGGAGGCAAAATGCAGCATGAACAAAGGCAGGGAGATACGGTTTCTTCTTGTGTTTCCCTCTTTGGTCCATTTTCCATTGCCCATCCATGTTTTGATTATAAAACACCTGTCAATCCTTAACTCTCATAATTTCTTTATAGATTAAAGTGTAAATTTCTTAGACCGCTCTTCAGAATCTAGCAACAGCCTCTGCTATTGTCACTCTCCTACCAAGAGGTCAGTGATGTAGTGGCAGTCAGCTGTAGCACTTTCTTGGACATAGTATGCACAGCACACTTCCCTTTTGGCCTTTGCTCATGCTCATCCTCCTGCCAGGAGTCTCCTTTCCACAGTCCTCAAGGCCCAGCTTTCACAGGAAGCATTCCCTGAGCATCTCAGTAAATCAGTTGCTCCTCTGGGTGCAGAATGCTGGGTGCCTCATGACTCTCTGAGAGCACCTTCTACTTTGGATTATAGTTGATTGTGTGCATATCTAGTCTCTTAGATGCAGAATAATTGGCAAATATTTTGGGTGCAAGAGCTCAAGGAACTAGTTAAAGCTGACTTACATAAAACAGAATTTATTTGTACCATTAGCTAAAATATCCCATAGAAGAATAACTGTGGGTTCAGTTTGATTCAGGAATTTTATACTGTTTCAAGGATCTTGTTCTACTCGTTGTGGGTTGACTGACATGCTTTGCACAGGTCTCCACAGTTTTGGGCTCATGAATCACCACACTTAGATCATCTCATGAGAAAGGGGCAACAATGGATTTAGACCATCCCAGGAGAGAGGGATTGTCTCCACACTAAGTCCATTTCAAGAAAGGAGAGGGGAGGTTTTTCCCACTTAAACCGTCGCAGGTGAGAGGGTTCCTCTTCACATTTAGACCATCTCAAGAGAGTGGAGCTTTTCCAGTCACTCCTGCCTGATCCTTGGTTTCACTTGTTCTCTCTTTGTCCTGATGCGTCATGTGAATATCCCTGAACCAGACTGCCAGCCAAAGAATGGAAAGGGCTAACTGGCTTGGGCCTATGCTACAAGTCGCATTGAAATCTGGAGTCAGGGAAAGATGGTTTCCTCAAAGCAGAATTAGGGTGCTGTGTCAGAAGGCAGGGGGGCAGGTGCTGGTTCATCAGAACAATGCGTGGCAACGGTGTAGTGAGCCCCTTGAGCACAGGCACTGTGCGTTATACTTCTCTGGTGGCTTCTTTACCTATGGCTTGAGACAGATGTTCAATAAATAAATCAATAGTTTAATAACTTGTTTGGGCTTTAAATAACACTCATTTTTTTCTATTTATAAGCATTATATATGTTCATTTTAGAATATTGAAAAATAGTATAACAGTATAAAAAATACAAATTACCTGTAATCTCCCCACTCAGAGACAACACTGTTGACATTTTGGGGTCTTTCCCTTTTGCAAAGCATTGTACCACATATGGCATATTGTCACCTGTTTTTTAACTTTAGCATTTTCTTCTCCTTTGTCTACTTTGTCATAACTCTTCTCTGACAATCAGTGTTCTTAATGACTGCAGAGTAACTAGCGAGGCGCATATATATATTTATCTTCCCTTTATTTGGTGCTGTCTGGACATTTTTTGCTGGCGAGGAATGGTCTGACCGAGGTGTAGAAAAGATGAGTAGGATGAAGGGACAGCTTGGGGAGAGCCCAAAATAAGGCTGTTAGCCTCAGGAACTGGCAGTCCTGGAGGCTTGTGAGCTGGGATGTGGAGGATGAAATTGAGTGGCAGAACAGGAGAACTGGAAGGGACTAAGTCCTCTTTTAGAAACTTTTAGTATTTTACATATATCAGGGACTTACGTGGAATAGATATGGAAAAGGAGGAGAGGGGAGAGAAAAGTAGAGTCAGGAATGCCAAGCAGAGGAAGAAGGCTCACCCATCCATCCAGCACCCTTCTCTTTATCCACTTGCCCGCTTTCCTTCCAGCTGCAGATTCTGTTCCCTTCATAGCCAGACTTCTTAAAAAGCATCCATAGAGATTGCGTCACTGTCCTCACTTTCTGCTAACTCTTCATCTCACTCACTGCCTTTCACACGCATCATTCCACCAACTTGCAGTGAAGGATAATAAAGTGCACAGCCATCCAGCTAGTGGGCCATTCTGTCTCCCATCCACAGGTCCTCTGTGGGGACGCTGAGCACACCCGGGCCCACCTTACCTTGGTCTTCGTGACCGCACCCTGGCGATTTCATCCTGTCTCCTTTGCCAGCTGCAGCTCCTGTCCCCAGCCTTACATGTTTGAGTTTCTCAAGGATAGCCCTGAGCCCTGTTTCTTACTCCCATGCCTTCTGGAGTTGAACACACACACACACCTACAGCTGCAGCTCGGTTTCTGAGAGTGTGATACCCACAGCTATATCACAAACCCACACCTGTGCTCTCACACCCAAACCCCAAATGCAGCCACCTACTCAACATCTCTGCCTGAATGGCTGCAAGGCACCCCACTCACAAGGCCCAAAGTGACCGTGTGCTCTTCCCCACCCCCAGCTCACCCCCCAGCCTCAGTCACCTCTGGTGTTTCTATTTAATAAATGATTAGTTGATACCAGTGCCTGTCCTGTTGCACAAACCTGAAAGCCAGAGTCATCCTTGATACATTTCTTAATTTGCCCTCATACCTGGTCCATCACCCAAGTTCTGCTCATTTTTATCTCCTGGGTACATCTCAAGCCTGTCCGCTCCTCTCTGCCTCTGTGGCCAGCTCTGCAGTCTAAGCCACCTTCCCCTTTCACCAGGACTGCTGCAGCTGCCTCCTGACAGCTCCTTCCTTGCCTACTCTAGTCCTTCTTAAACTATTTCTAAGCAGCATCACCTTGGAAACCTGAATCTTATCATGGCGTGCCATGTTAAGACCCTGAATGGCATCCCATTAGGATGAAACCCAAAGTCACTAATGAGTTCTGTCAATCCCTGCCTAGGCCTGCACCCTCAACCCCTTGCTCTTTGAGTTGCAGCCATACTGACCTACTTCCAGTAACCCAGATACACTGTGCTCCCTCTTACTTCATTAATTCAGCAAATACTCAGCGAGCACCTCTTCCAAGCCAGGTACTATTCCTGGTGTTGAGGATGCCACAATGAGGAAACAGGCCAAGAGATCCTGCCCTGCCTTTATAGAGTTTACAGAATCAGAGAGGGATGACAGCCAATGATCAAGATAAATAAATAAAATATATATGACAGCCCAGGTAGTGTTAAGAGGTAAGGGAAAACGTAAAACACTGAGGGGAAATAGGAGGTGCCTGGAGGGGAAAAGGGGTGGTAATTTCAATGGGGTGTTCAGGGAAAGCCTTACCAAAAGGAGAGTTCCGAGGTGGGAAAATGTCTGATGATGTCTTGAAAGAGCAAAGAGGCCAGACTGCTGGAGCCATTGGCAGCATGGAACAGGTGAAGGTGGTTGGGATTTTCCATGCATTTCAAACTTCTTATTCCCTCTATTATACTTGGAATGTCCCCTCCTTCCCTAATTTGCATGGTCAGTTTCAGTCTCATGACACCCTGCAGGAAACCCCAACCCCACTGCCCACAGTAGGGTCTCTTGTTCTACCTCGGCCTAATTCCCTGTGTTTACCCTCATGGCACTTGTCACAGTTTGAGACAAGAATGTGCACTCCATGGATTCTCAGACCAGGTCTGTCCTCACGATTGCGTCCCTAGCCCATACCTGGCCCAATGTTTAGTCAGCGAGTCAAGGAAGGGGGACATCTAAGGACCACGTCAGGCCCTTTATGAGCATTATTGCACCAGCCCCTCACACGAATCCCATGAGGCAGGTGTCATTGTCCTCTTTTTAAAGATGAGGGACCCAAGTGAAACTCAGAGAGGGTAAATGACTTGCTGCATTCCCCAGTGTCACAAGCTGGTGTGGAGCTGGGAACGGAACCCTGTTCTCTCCCCAGTTACCATTCTGTTGTGGACGATTGCAGCATAGCTGCAGCCTTGCCCTCCTTCCCCCTATGGTACTCTGTGCTTTGGGTTCCACTCTTGTCCCCTCCCCTGCTGGCCAGTCTCACTGCCACTCACAGTGGCGTGGGTTCTTCATGGCCGCTTTGTGACTGCTCTTTCTCTCTTCCCTGTCTTCTAGCTTACTCATAGCATTTGTAGAGCTGGGCACTCTTACACATCGTGAATTGGATTTAACCCTCTGTCTAGTGAGGAAAACAGGCTGATTTGGGGAGCAGTGTCAGCTGGTCCTGGGCGCTGGCCCATGCCCTGACAACTGCTGGGCCAGGCTGGCCTGTGTGGCCAGTGACCTGTTCCCTGCACCTGCATCTCAGGGCTTCCTTTCCTTGTCATCCTCTCTCATCTTAAGCATCGACCTCAGCCCTTCAACTTTCTGCTTTAGTGGTGTCACCATGGGCCCTGCTGAGCTCATCTTTTTGTTTTGCTGTAATTGTCTTTTTTAAAATCTACTGCTTTGTCCCATTGGCCATAGCACTCCCAGATCCAGCCCACTTTGGCCTGATCTTAGTCCTGAGTCTCAGGGATGTATTTGGTGTCTTATTGTTTCCTCTGATCTCTGAGCAAGGGTAGAAGAGATGTTTCTCCTCCCCCAGTGAAAATAATTCAGATTGACAGGGCTTGTCAACTCTAAAAGAGGAGTCCACACAATTTGAGCTGAAAAACTGGATGCAAGTTGGAAAGATTGAAATAAAAGTGTTTGAGGAAGAGACTAGTGAGCTTTTCATTATCTCTACAATTGGAGGCAGCAATAGTGTGAATAATCCACAAACAGAGGGAAAGTATTGAACATCCAGGTTGAATGAGATTTGTGAGTGGGATTCCCAACCAGTATCCCTGACTATAGTGTGATTTTTAAAACAATTTAATGTATCATGTCGTAAACCTGTGTGAGAATACGATATGCGTTTTGTGAACTTGAAGGTCTTTCACAAGTATGAGTTATTGTTTGAGGATATTTTAGTATTTTCAAAGAAATAGCTTTTCTTTTTCTATTTTTATTGCAAGAAGATAGTATCTTGCCAGTTGTAACTAGATGAATTTGGCATTCTGGTTCAGGATAGGAATTTAACTATTCATTCTTTGTCTCTATAGGAAAATGTGTCCCAATTTTTAACTCTTCCTCCTTGGTAGTGAGGCAAGGTCCAGGGAAGTCTCTGGGGCTTTTGAAGGGAAAGGATTTTAAAATATGAAGGACTTGCTCGCAGATAATTGAGAATTGACTAATTTATAATTAGAGAAATTCCCAGGGAAAGAAGAAACTAACAGTGAAATTCACATACAATGTATATTCTCTGTCTTTAAATACTTATTTTTAACTTTGTAATTTTCCATTTGCAGAAACCCTGGGTGGTCTGGATACTATTGTCAAGATCCCGCCACACTTGCTGAGGTAAGAGACGGAACTTATGCAACACAGTAGAAATCAAAGTTGCCCACTGTGTTTTCTCCAAGGCCCAGATAACCTCACTGGTTTACAGCATGTCTGAGTCCATTTTGTGTTGCTATAACAGAATACACAGATTGTGTAATTTATAATAAACAGAAATTTATTGGCTCCTGGCTCTGAAAACTGGAAAATCTAAGATGGAGGGGCTACATCTAGCAAGGGACTTCTTGCCGAGTCATCCCATGGAAGGGCAATGAGAAGGCAAGACAGAGAGAAGAGATAGGGACCAAACTCGCATTTTTATAACAAACCTACTCCCACGATAATAACATCAATCAATTTATGAGGGCAGAGCCCAGATCACCAAAGCCCTACTTCCCAACATTGTTGCATTGGGGATTAAGTTTCCAACACATGTTTTTGGGGGGACATTTTCAAACCATAGCATTTTACTTGCTGATGCCTTTTTTTGCATCCATGAGCTGGGATATTTCTTGAAGTTATCATGATGGGAACCTGAGTGCATTAGCTCCACCTCTGTGGCATGAGTGAAGTCAGTGATCCGAAGGAACCAGCCATCGAAGTCAGTGGTAAAAAGGTTCAAATTGGTCAAGGAGAGAGTTGAACAAATAGATAGTGGACAATATCTTCCACTGTGAATTAGAAAATTGGGCCTGCTTCGGGGAGGGAGAGATGCAGCCCTACACCAGGTGGGGTGGACTGAAGCTCTCACTGGCAACCCTGGATGGGTGCAAACTCTGCAGCCACGTGCAGCAGCCCTGAGACAGTGAACCTATTTCCTCACCTTCTTCACCTCCCCCTACACATTTTTCTCCCCTCACTGGGAGAGAAATACATGCCCTTTGTGGAACATTTGGAAAGAACAAAAGAACAAAAAAAGTTGTTCATAATTACATTAACCACTGAAAACAGTTTAATAGATTCTCTTAATGGTCTTTTTTCCACACACACATATTTTTATAAGTCAATATGAAATTTATTTGCAACTTTGTTCCTTGCTTGCTTTTTTTTCAATACTCTATGAAGAATATTTTCTAATGCTATTATTTGTTCTTGAAATTAAAATAGTGCATATACTTCCATTGTATGGCTGTAGGTTATTTTACTTAGTGTTTTTCCTATTATTAAACATTTGGACTATTTCCAGGTTCTTCCTTGAAATTATAAAAAATATTGACCTTATAGCCCCTTGTTAAGTATGGTTTCTATAGTGTTAGGACACTATGATATATTAGGTATTTTTTCTGTTTTCCGGTAGATTGAACAAGAATTATGTTTCTGTATTTTTTTAAAAAATCCATTACTTCTCCTATAGTAGCTGCTACCAGGCTTATGTGTTATAAGGGAATTCATGTGTTAATCAAACTGAGTACACTTTTATGTGTATAATGTTTATACATGGACAGAATGTTTGACAACAACATATTTGTCTAGTGGAGAGGTATTCCAGTTGGGGTATCCAGTCCATGGGAGGATGTAAAGACTTTCTTTTCTTTCTTTTTTTCTTTTTTGAGACAGAATCTCACTCTGTCACCTGGGCTAGAGTGCCGTGGCATCATCATAGCTCATTATAACCTCAAACTTTTGGGTTCAGGTAATCCCCCTGTCTCAGCCTTCCGAGTAGCTGGGACTATGGGTACATGCCACCATGCCTGGCTAATTTTTCCATTTTTAGTAGAGATGGGGTCTCACTCTTGCTCAGGCTGGTCTCAAACTCCTGATGTCAAGCAATCCTCCTGCCTAGGCCTCCCAGAGTGCTAGGATTATAGGTGTGAGCCACTGCACCCAGCCAATGTGAAGACTTTCTAAGAGCTATGAAGGCATGGGTAATTTAAGGGAGTTAATTTTCTGTCTCCAACTTCTTTAAGTCCTCTTTTTAAAAACAGATTTGCTTCAAGACTGACTTTGCCACATCTCCTTTTCTATCTCACCTTTTCCTGTCATTCTGTTCCTGCTTGGCAAATGAAAACCACACCTGTGACTCATCCTGCATCTTACTGTGGTGTGTTGTCCTGAGCTGCAAAACTCTTGTCCCGCCTACAAAGGACTGTGAAAGCGTTAGTGTACATGTTGCTAAGGGGAGTGATTCTAAGGATCAGGGAACACATCTTTTTGCAAGTTACGAAGTTCTGACTTCTTGGCTTTCAGCAAAATTGAAGAAAGACCTACTCTAGTTATAAGATGATAGACAAAAAGTTTTTTGATAAGTCTTCTTCATTCTCTTATTTATGTAAACAAGGTTTCTTACTGCTTAAATCTATAGAAGTGAAAAAGATACAGAATTGATATTAGACCCTGCATTATAGGGGTAATACTCATCCATACGTATATGAACTAACTGGGGAAAAAATAAGCCCTATCCATTTCTTTAGAATTGTATTTTTAGTAAAATTATATTTTCCATGTTAACCATTTTAACATTCTGATAAATAATTATTAATGTTCTTTGGATCAGTTGTGTGCATTAGTAATGACAGCTTAAACTATAAAAAATTAATACTTTTAAGCCTTGTGGCCTTTTTAAAAGGAAATTTAAAAAAATTATACATACTTTGTTACAGAGAAGTAAAATAGGGAGATTAATAAAAGCCTTTCAAGTATTAAAGCATATTATATTGAGAGAAAATTTTGGGGGGAGAGTGGGATGGAAATATGAATTCAAGGAGAAAAGAGAATAATGCAGCATTTTTTCCTGTTAAAGAAGAGTTTATGTATTTTTGATGGATGAAGGTGGGTTTTCAAATTGCTTTGGTATTCAGGAGATACCTTTAAAGAGTGATACGCTTTATTTTTTTTTTTTTTGAGACAGAGTCTCACTTTGTTGCCCAGGCTAGAGTGAGTGCCGTGGCGTCAGCCTAGCTCACAGCAACCTCAAACTCCTGGGCTCAAGCAATCCTGCTGCCTCAGCCTCCCAAGTAGCTGGGACTACAGGCATGCGCCACCATGCCCGGCTAATTTTTTCTATATATATTAGTTGGCCAATTAATTTCTTTCTATTTATAGTAGAGATGGGGTCTCGCTCTTGCTCAGGCTGGTCTCGAACTCCTAAGTTCAAACGATCCGCCCACCTCGGCCTCCCAGAGAGCTAGGATTACAGGCTTGAGCCACCGCGCCCGGCCTGAGTGATACGCTTTAATTAAAAATTTTAGTAATTCCAATATGCTAGAATTACAGCCTTTGCAATTAATTAAAATTATGATGAAAAATTTAAATGCTAACCTACAATATGTGAAAAACAGAATTTTAAAATTTTCTTAGTGACTAGACAAGCAAAAACTTTTGATCAACTCTGCTGCTCTAAAGGTTGTTTCTCAATCCAAATTGTTCTTTTACCTAACATGAGGCTTTCTGTTGTTCTGGGTTTGTGATAAAAGGTCCGCACCTTCAATGTGAGGGGCAACTAGGTAGTAATGATCCTAGAAGAGGTTCCTGGTCCACTGGTTGGGAATATGCATAAAAGGCAGCTGGTATTTTCCAACTCTTGGTGTGTGTGTGTGTGTGTGTGTGTGTATGGGTGTGGCCAGATGAGCTGGAAAGAATATGGTTGTAACATATACCTGAGGACATGCGTTTGTTTCTCCTTTTAGCCATTTGGCTTTACTTTATTCAGTGATCTTTAGCTTTCCCCCAGAGCCAGCTAATTGTCTTGTGCACCCATAGGAGGTGTTTACAAAATTTTGGGGAGGGGTGTTGGATTCGAGACTGTGGATGAATATATATGCACGTGTCTTTACATATCTTCACCATTATTAGAAATACAATTCTGAGTGTTTACCTCAGATGATAAACAGCTGGTGACATCATCCTTATATTCAAAAGAATAGGCATTATTGTATTTCAGGTGCACAATGAGATCTATAAGCATTCTTGTACAGGGAACTGAATCACATAAACGAGACACAGCAGATGTGAGTCTTGCACTCGAAGGTTTTCTTCTTATGAAGGAGAGTGAAGATATACAAAACAGGAAAACACTGTTATGTGGTAGCAAATGTAAATGTATTGTAGACTTTTATAAATATATGGGGGTTTCAGTTTGGCTGTGATTCACAATAGTGGGGAGCTTCTCAAAGCCTCTTCTAAGATATAGGAAGAAGCCATAATTAGAGCAAAAAGGAACTATTGAATCAATAACAGTCTGATTTACTGTTTCATGTCGCTAATAGGGAAGTGAGACGGTGAGGAGATGGACAGTAATGGGCTCTTACCCCTGCGTTGTGAACCAGTCCTCCTTTAATCCTTTGATTGATCTTCCAGGCACTTGAAACCCAGAGAACACTTACTTTGTGCAGTTCTTATGTTTAACATGGCATCCTTCTGTTTGAGTATCTGCTCAAAAAAATCCAGACACTGTAAATATTTGTCTGCTCATGAGAGAGAATTTGGATATGTTAATTATTTTTTCTTCCATTCTTATATTTAATATGGGAAAGAAAACTATCTTTTGCATTCTCCTGATTTTATATTCAGATTTAGTTTTTATTTCTGTCACATAACACCTGGAAGTGATTATTTGTAGATTTTTTTTTTATTGTTGTCTGTTTTGTAAAGGAATATGGGGATCATTCAAAATCTTGAATATTCTTGCTGTGCTGTTTTTCCATTTATTTCTTTCATGTTAAATATATTACCATTCTGGTAAATAAGTAATGCTATTGTTTGGATCAGTTCTGTACATTAGTAATGGTAGCTCAAATCAGAAGAGTGCTTGAAAGACCTATGTTGAAATTGAACCCTTGAGAAACCTGTGTTGTATTATCTTTCCTGTTTTTCTTTTGTCATCGATTGCTTTAAGGGCTTCTTGTATAAAACTAAGTCCAAGTGTCACACAAATGATTTAAGTGATTGGTGACTGGATACAGTTATGCATAGGGCATTCTAGGAGAGCTACTCATGATAAAACATTTCACATGGAATTAAGGCGTGGTAAGGAGACATTGCTTATTTGTGCCCAAGGCTCTTTCCCTGAGCAAATCTTCACTCTCCTTGCTCTGGTGAGCGACAGGGATAGGAATTCATGCAGGTCGCCCATTAGGGTTCAATGTCAGGGATGGCGGAAGGTACAGGGAATCAGACCTATGGAATATTTTCTCAGTTTGTTAGTTGATAGTCATGTGAAAATCATTCCACCTTTCTGCCCTTCCTGCCCTGCTGTTGATTTGGGGGATGAGATTTAAGGGTCCCTATCTTCCCGCACGAGGAGCCTGCCCTCTCGTTGTCTGTGCTGCTCTTTTGCCTCTTCTTAAACTTCAAGGCCTCTTCTTACATGTGTCTTTGCAGGGTTGAATAAACCTATGAATTAGTGGGCTATTGCGGTATCCCTACACTTAAGAGAGCATCGGTAGTTCCGATGCTCTAATCCCTTAGATTAAGGTTACCATCCCCATGTCCTTGTCAACTCAGGATGTTCCCTAACAGTGACAGACTCGGTGAAATAACCTCTGACCAAGTCAAATCGCCTTTCATAGTCCTGGACTCACTCCATCATGGTTAGCCACTGATTTTCAACCAAGTGATAAATGAGACCTGGAAGCTACTGATCAAGAACCATTAGGACCTGCCTTACTGTGGTCAGGCTGCTATAACAAAATAGCATAGACAAAGTAGCTTTTAATCAACGGAAATTTATGTCTTAGAGTTCTGAGGGCTGAGAAGTCCAAGATCAGGGTGCTGGCATGGTCAGGTTCTGGTGAGGGCCCTTTTCTGGGTCACAGACTTCTCCCTGTGTCCTCACATGATAGGAGAGGCAAATAGGCTCTGCTAGGCCTCGTAATAAAGGTACTAATCCCATTCATAAAGGCTCCACCTTCATGACCTAATCACCTTCCCAAAGGCCTTATCTTCTAGTATCATCACCTTGGGGATTAGGATTTTAACATATGGAACACAAGCCATCAGACTGTAGCAGTAGTTAATGACATTCACTGCTTTCGGTTCTCTGACAGCCCTCTATCTGCTTTCCCCTCTCACCCCCATACCTCCCTGCTTTTCCTCTGTGGCTTTGGGAATCAAGTGATAGAACCAAAATAACTTGGTCATTTTATGGAATTTTTAGGGTGTTGTGGTTTTTGTTGTAAATATCCAGGGCTGATGGCTGTGTTTTATGAGGCTACCGCCAGCCTTATCTGGCAGGGAGCACTTGACTGAAATCTGCCTTGAGATGCCACAACTTCTATAATGTTTAGCTTCTTGCAAGCCATTGCATTGCCCATCCTCCTGCACGTCCCACAGTCCTGTGATGGCTTGGTTATGCTGGTACCTAGATCTGCCTGATCCTTCTTTTCCTCTGAAAATTTTAAGAGATTATACTTTTTTCCAACCCTGTTTATTAAAAGCAAAAGGGCTTATGCCCCTTCTATGGACCTTTCAGTACCATTGCTGTTTGCAGTCACTACTTCTTTCAGATCACTCTTGCCCTGCTGGCCCATTCCTAGGAAAACACTCTTTCCTGTGCGATGGACACCTGCAATGTCCTTCTGCCTCTTAACCTGGGCTGGGAGTGCTCAGTCCCTCTGCCAGCATGTGGGCTAGAATGCTCAGCCCTCTGCACCCTCCGGTGGATTCAAAACTCCAAATTCTGGTAGCTGTGGGTCTGGATGCTCTAACATAGCTCTATGTAAATCTGCAAGGAGGGGGCTTTTCACCCCATGTCAAGACCCAGAGTCCTTAGACCTCTGCCCCTGGATGTCATGGCTGAGCTGGCTGGCTGTCTGATATACAATTCCATCTTCCTTGTCAGGTTTCCAAATCAGGTTCACTCCCCCAGGGCTGGGACTAGGGTGAGGCGAGTGAGGCTGAGTTGTACAAGTACAGGGCTAGGTCTTGCCTTTATTGAAATATTTCATATTTTGTTCATCATGGCTTTTTTGTTTTAATAATTTTGATTTTTTAAATGGCATTACAGTATTATTTATCTTACTGAGTTTTTTAGTGCTCCCTTAAATTTTGTGCCCAAGACCAATGAGGAGAGGCACACACATCCTAGGTTCAGCCCTGCACTCTGATCCTGTTGGGAATATCTCACAGTGGCCGAGGCATCCCACATTCCAAGTCAAGCTTTGTTCTGCCTCCCCAGGGTTCTACAGACCGTTTTCCCCTAAAGACCTTGGTTCCTGTCCTGCCCCGAGTGGAACATGTGCCACCAGGGAAATAAGCTCTTTTGCACGTCCAAGGCCATGTTTAGTATGTGTCCCCTTCCACAGTACTTTCTCCTGCATGCAGAGCCTTTTACTGAAGGCACTTACCCTTCCCCCCACTCTTATGTCCTGGTTCTGGTGCCATCTCAAAAGTTGAAATACAGCATTCTTGTCACAGGTCCTCATCCTTACACATGCCAAATCTGAGACCAATGCATCAGGTCCAGAGTTGTTTGATTAATAACCCAATGCTGCTCCATTATATATGGCACCAGAATATTAGGGGATGTGTTCTAAGCTGCTCTCTTCATCAAGATTGCCAACGGTATATCTCATATCAGGCTGCCTTACACATTCCTCATCTTGCTTATCCTTGAGGACTATGCCGAGGTGTCCTGAGGTCCCTCCTCACCCTCCCCAGTGACCTTTCTCTTTTCTGTGCCATCTCTGTATGCCATACATAATTCTGTCATGGAGTTTACCATCAGCCACACTGGGAGTTGTTTAAAGGTTCTGTTCTCTGACTCTATTCTCAAGGAGCCCATCTATATAAATTATTCATCTTTGTATCCCCTAGCTCAGTGCCCTAGAAATGTTTATGGGATGAAACTGCGTCTCTAAACATGCATTGCATGTCCCAGGGAGTCTGTATTGGATTCTTGGAAAGCTCAATACAGTTGACCCTTGAACAACAGAGGTTTGAACTACGTGGGTCCACTCATATGCTGATTTTTTTTGACCAAAGGTGGATTGAAAATACAGGATTCACAGGATTTGAAATCACACATATGGAGGGCCGACTTTTTATACCTACAGGTTTTGCAGGGGTGACTGCAGGACTTTAGTGTGCTTGGATTTTGGTATATATGTGGGTGTCCTGGAACAATCCCCCATGTATACCAAGGGTCAGCTATATTTGGGAGAATCTGTGCCAGAACAGAATCTTACTCAGTGTAGGCAACAAAACTAATGTCTTGGTGACTGTCAGGAAGGTTCCAAGGAGTAGACGCAGAAGCCCAATGCCCAACCCATTGACCCCAGCTAGTGTAGACTTAAATCCTCCACCTTCTACTCAACCAGAGCCCTGACCAGCCTAATGTGTATTAGATTGGGGCAGGGGGTGGGGGGATGGTAGTTATGGGGATCCTAACCAATATTCCACACCAAAGGACACTGAATATACAAAGGTTTCAGCTGTCATCAGGTCCCCAGGCAAAGTCCCCGGCCTCCCTGGAAGAGGCATGCTGCCTGTCCTACCCTCATCCCCACCATGACTTTGACTTGGAGTATTTCTGTTCTAAAGAACTGAAGAGCCTCCATTCCCATCCTACCCCATTACAGGGTTGTCCCTTCCTTCTAGCCCTGTGACTTGTAATAGGATAGTCCCGATCAGATAAAACTGTCAAGGGAATCCTCGAGCCATCTTGCTCAAAGACAGTCATTGGCAGCGAACCTGTGCTGGCATGACTCAGTGCTCCTCTGGGTACAATCCTGGTGATTACTCCGGCCATAGCCCAGCTGCCATTTTGCTTACCTTCTCTGTGATTCTTCAGAACCAACCTCAGCCTAATTGCTGTCTCTTGCCAGATGTACTTACAGAAAGACTCTAATAGCCCTTTCTCCTGCTTGTCCTTGTCTCGGTCCCCATCCCCTTCTGTCTTCTCCCTGGCTGAGCCACTGCCCAGCTCTCTACTTCATTTTGCCTGCCTTGTCCAGACACTTCATTCATCCCAGATAATGACACATTCCTCCCTGTCTTCACTTGGGGACCTCCTGATCTTTCACGCAGGATGGGAGCACATTCATCAACATGTATGTTTGGAGAGAACCATCCATAATAGCTTCCCATGCTTTGTATGGTTTTATTTTAATTGCTTTTACACTTTATTGATCTATTTTATTGCTTTAGTTCTGTGCTCTGAACCCTGCACCCTGTAGCAACTTCTGCAGGATATGTGAGATTTGGGTTCTGATTGAAGAAAGAAACATACTTGTATCAACTGGGAAGGACTTTGTGCCGTTTGAAATGATATGGACAGCAAATACCTCAGTAGTTGTTTTTGGCAGGCAGTTTCAGTCTCATCAGTGTTGTTTCTGCCTTTCTTATGTCATGGAGAAGTCTTGGGCTCTCCTTGCTACCTCCTACCGTCAAGAGGAGGAAGCAAAGGACGCCTGTGTAGAATTCTCAGCCCATGTTTCCAGCTTGTGCTAATAAATGGAGGATATTAGCAAATGTGCAGGACAGGTGCTTCTAATGAAGCTTCCGCATTATTCCAGGTGGATTGCAAACATCTGTGCTTCTCCTGGGTATAAATTCATCTTGAGGTCTCATCTCTTGCTGCTTTCTTCCTTCCCCTTCCTGCTATAGCTGACTTCTCTTTGCAGAGTCACGTAACTAGAGGTGAGTTTTGGCTCTGTTGTGGCAAACTCTGTTGAGTTTTGCTGGTTCTGCACCAGAAAAAAGAAAAAAATAAAAGAATAAGAGCTTTATGACACTTCGGTTAGTCTAATCCTGGCTCATTTTTAGTTTTAGAGAATTCTGTATCTCAGTGATCCATGAAAGGTAATGTGGGGAAGACATTGTCAGTCTTGCTGGGGCTCGGTGAGGACTTTTTCAGTAAGCAAGGGCTTGTTCTGGAGTAGCTAGATCTTAACTGCTTCCAATTCCTGAGGTCAGGCATGCCCTAAACAGGAGCAGAATGGCATTTCAGTGTTGGCCACAAAACCTGTCTGCAAGGAGAAAGTGCCATGTGGAGTAGCCTTTAGTAGTCGGGGGAATGCTGAAATCTGTGTTAGAGATCAAGGTGCCATAAAGAATCTAGTTTCTCATTTTCCTTTCCCTGCTGCTATGGAAGACAAAGAATATTTTTGTCATCTTTTAATATAGTATAAGGGATAATACCATACTATTTCCTAACTTACAAACAGCTGCTTCTGTGTGCTATCTGCCAGTCTGTAAGCCCTTCCTAATGGTTTTTGTGTTCTATTCCTGTTGATAAGGAAGACCTACAATTAGTTCTCCATTATAAAGCTTCTCCTTGTCAATGACCTCCACCTAAAAGCACTTTTTAAGTGATGGAGCCATCACTTAAGTCACCACTTAAAGAGTGCGTAAGCCACCCAGGCTAGGATGTAGTGGCTTGAGTGATATTTTAGGATGTGACCAAGATATTAACGTTCAGAGACTAGCCATGGCCACTCATCCTTCCTTTGTCACAGATAGTTGATGTCTATTTTATAGCACTTGGTTAAAGAGAAGCATGAGAAAGAAACAACTCCATTTTGAGAAATATAGCAACCCAGTTATGAATTTTGTTTCTCAGGCCTCTTAATTCCTTTTGAATGGAGTGAAGGTAGGATTTTTGCTGTGTGGGTTATTGTATATGTGGTTTTGATAATTAAATTGTGTCTTAGAGGCAATTAAAGCACAAATTTCCTGCTTTAATTTTAAAGCGTGCCTCTGAGAAATTGTTTATATTGATGAGTTATAAAAGTGGATTTCCAGAGATAGGTAGAGAAACTCATCAATTCAGGGATGTCAGTGGCTCGGTGGGCATGTTCGAGTCTCTCTTTCTCACCTTGTAGGACTTTTCTTCTGGGGAAGGTCTGGTGTGAAGTCTAGAATCATATTTCATTTCCTTGGAAACCTTTGTTTATTAAATATTTTATAGTATTCTCATTAGTAGGATTATGCCATTATATAATGCCCTCATGTATCTCTTTCAAGGCCTATAAATTTGATATAGGAGATTTTTTTTTTCACTTATAGTCTGGTACTCTGTTAAAAAGATGCTTCTTAATATGCTTAACAGCCTTATAATTCACATTTTACCATACAAATTTGGGGCACATAATGCAAGTTAGCATTTTTCAAACCTTTACTCTGTGCCAGGCAGGGACTCTGCCAGGTGCTATATATGCTGGTGTCACTTCATCCTGACGGCACTCCTGGGAGGCGGGTGGCACGCTGAGGCTTGATGAGGTGCAGCTGAGCCGGCCAGGGTAAAGCCAGGGCTGCTGGACTCCAGAGATTACCTTATTAACTCACTATGGGATATTTGATTTAACATAGAAGTTTTTTTTTTTTCTTTGCCATTTATGGGAAGAGATGAGATATACACAATTAGATGTCATGCAGTGGATTATTTGATGAAGCACTATTATTGAAAAAATCTCTTGGAAAATCTGCTGTATTTCTCTACTGCTCACTCACAAGTGCAACTTACCAGTGTAAGAATGTGTATTAGAGCAGCAGTCTCCGACTTTTGTGACACCGGAGACTGGTTTCGTGGAAGATGGTTTTTCCACGGATGGGGGTTGGGGTGCAGAGCTCAGGTTGGGA
This sequence comes from Mirza zaza, assembly GCA_008750895.1. NCBI lineage: Eukaryota > Metazoa > Chordata > Mammalia > Primates > Cheirogaleidae > Mirza > Mirza zaza. The sequence goes on from VSMD01074904.1 coordinate 23,505, forward strand.
TGCCAGTCATGGGGAGTGGAGCGGCTGTAAATACAGATGAGGCTTCGCTGGCTCACCACTCACCCCCTGCTGTGCGGCCCCTGGGTTCCTAAGTTTCATGGAAGACAATTTTTCCACGGTGGCAGAGCTCTATGGCCCGGTCCCTAACAGGCCACGGGAGAGGGATTGGGGACTGTAGTGTTGGAGCACCTTGTATTGAAACAACTTTAAGTGCAGTTTCTGAGGAGCCAGAACTTTTAAAAGAGGGGGTGTCCTACCTTCAGACTGAGGGGAGAGTAATGCATTAGTAGAGCTATTGAAATTAGTGTACATACATGGTTTTGCCAGGAAATGACCTAAATTGACTTTTCCTCTGTTTAAGGAAGAAGGAAAGTTTCAGATAAAGGAGTCTGTAGTCTGGCATTGTTGTAAATACCCACTAGGGAAGCCTGAGTAATTACATAATTAAGTAACTAACCCTTACCTCTCTACCTTCTGCTGATTTGACAGAGGGAAGAGGCCGGTTAGCAATTAATATAGTTTCTTAAGGGTCAGGGGTAAGGCGAGCAAACTTGCAGAATTATCGAGAGAAGATTTAGGCTAGGGCTTATTTTTAGGCCTAAACTAAAGCACTACGTCTAGAATAGATCATATTTCGAGTGGGAGTAGACCTATGCTAAGTTTCAGTTTAAGAAGACTAGAGAGAACTGTTGTGTTTAAATGAATTTTTTTTTTCCCTGAAACTATAACCTCCCCGTGGTGTGCTTTATTTTGTAAACCCTATTTTCATTTTCTGTATTTATCAGCTGGGAGAAAATCCTTCAAAAACAAAAGGGGTTTTGTTTGCTGATTTCAGAAGCTGTTGGTAGGGGAGAAGCCAGGACACTGTGTCCAGCTGTGCATGGGCCGTGGGGGGAGAGGATCCCATGGCCAGGAAAGGGTAGAAGGGGGGGCTGAATGCCACCCCCCAAGACTGAGCAGCAGGGACGGTTGCTGGATTCACCCTGCAGGCTTTTGCCTTCAACTCTGAAATAATGCTGGACATGGAAGATGAGGCCAGCAACATGACCTTTGCTGACAACGGGGAGGGAAGCTTTTATGTGCTTCAGAGATAGTAAAAATAGAGATGTAATTTCAAGTCAACAGGATATTTGATTAAGAAAGAAAACAATTGTTGGTTTAAGATGTGCATGCCCAAGCATCCAGGACAGAGGATGTCTTTATAAATGTTCGAGATGATCACCTGGCAGCTCTCAGTTTTGAATGCTGACATCTCTATGGGAGGGGTGTAAGGAGTGTGATCAGGAGTGGGAAGACAGGGTGGGGGGCTGGTGGAAGGGGCAGTTGGCTAGTGGGGATCGGGGTCTGGGTTTAGAGTCAGAGCCAAACTAGCAACATTCTGCATGCTGGAAACATAGTGAGGAACAGGACACAAACTCTGTCCCCTCAAGGCCAGCCACTTGCCAAGGGAAAAGTAAGTATCTTGATACAGTAAGTCCTGGGTGCAAGTCCTGCTTCCCCCCACGTATGACCATTGGGACCTTAAGCGGGTCATTTCACCTGTTGGCTTCTATAAATGGAAATGGAACCTGAAATGTGATGAGATTCCTCTGTTTCCCTAGTGTGACATGTCTGGGGAGATCCCATTGCAGGCCACAGAGGTGGCCCGGCCTCTCCTTTGAGGGCTTGGCATGCATTCATAGTGCATGCATTCCTGCAGTTCCTGCAGTCTGTCCTGCAGGAGCCCCTGTTTGACCCTCCTCCTCTGCATTTGTTCTGCAGGGGACAGGAGAGCAGCTTCTACCCTACAGGACTCACTCTCAGCCCCTCCCTGTTACTGGCATGGATTAAGGCAGCACTTCTCAAACTTTTTGGTCTCAAGACCCTCTAAACTTTTAAAAAATTATTGAGGACCCCAAAGAGCTTTTATTTAACATTTGGATTGTGTCTGTTTACCATATTAGAAATTAAAAGAGAAACTTTAAAAAATTAATTCATTAAAAATAATGGCAAACCCATTATATTTCATGTTAATATAAATGACTTTTTAAAAATGGAAAATAACTACTTTTATTATACTTCTATCATCCCCATAGCTGTAGGATATTATTGCCCTAGAATATCCCTGAAAACAATGTACTCCTTGCTGGGTACTTACAAAGATTACATAAGATAACAAGTAAGACTGTACTTTGCAGAATGTACAACAAATTGTTAGTGAAATATCACTCTAGTAAATTGGCTTGCAGTGTTTTGGCAGTTTTGCAGCATGATTAAGGCTTTCTTTTCCCCTTCCAGTGCTGAATTTCTAAGTGTGATTTTTAGATAGGAAAACAAGGGTACCAGGAACAAAGGGGCAGATAAGAATCTAGATTTAAATAGTGTTATTTCCTATTGATAGGAATATGATGTGGCCTAATTGGTCCTTAGGAATTATAAACAAATTGGCCTGAGCAGGCAAGATCTGGAAAACTGGATTGTGGCAGTCTAAAATGTTCTTTAAAATAAATTTTTGTATCTGAAATAAGAGAACTGGAATCTAATGCTGCTCTGTCAGCATGTTCTTCCATTTTTATTTACAAACTCCAGAAATTTCTTTGAGCTGGCCTGTCTCATGGCAGTGGCTGCCGATGGAGTTACTGTTACGGGAGGGGAGGAGGAGTCATTTCCAGTAGTACTGCGGCACATGTCTACCTAAAGATAATGATTTGGTTTTGTTTTTTAACCAGAAGATGTGCAGGGGTTTTCTTAGGTTGGGGGGG
>VSMD01074904.1:26322-184105 GCA_008750895.1 Mirza zaza
GCCTTGGGCTTGCCCTGCGTCACAATAGGAGAGCAATGCTAGCTCAGTCTTGTAAAAGTGAAGTTCCTTCTTCCTCTGAAACTTATCCTATTCAAATGATGCTTGGAGTGGCTTCAGCTGTTTGTACTTGCGAGGGGAGCCGACCAGGGGATAAAGCTGACGCCCAGAGGGTGGATCTGCAGGAAGATGGAAAGAGCCTGGGTTCTCATCTGTGTCATAGGAGCACTGAATTACCCAAACCTGGAGCCACGCTGCCTCCTTGTAAGCCACTTAGGGAGTTGGATTTTCTCTTGGATGTGCAGCTGAAAGCACCGAACTGATGCACCCTCCCTAAAGGAATTCATGTGACCCTCAGGGACGTGTAGAAGGCAGGCTAGCCCAGGTGGTTGTGGCAGTGGTAACCACTCTGAAGGTCTTTCAGTCAGATCCTTTTCCTTTTGTCTGGCTGCCCTTGGCCATTGTATTGTCTTTCTATTTCTTCTGTAGGATAAGGAATTGAAGTTATAAATTAAATGTTTGGTAACTTTAAATGAAAATAGGGAGGAGATCTGAGATATCTGTGGCATTTATAGGTGTGGGGGCTCAGAGGTGGGACCTTGGTATTCTCTCCCTCACCCTGAGGGTGCACGTGTGTATCATAGCCTTGCCCTACCTCCGTGAGTAACTGATTGACTTGTGTGCTCGCCCAGCTACACTCTAAATGCCATTAGCCTTACACCCAATGGCCCCTGGCACAAAATACCTGACCCCCAATATTGAGGGCTAGGCTACCAATTACAGAGCATTGCTTTATGCCAGGAATTATACTAATGGCTTTACCTGAGTTGTCAGCTTAAGTTTTACAGTAAGTAGTATAAGTACTAATATGATCTGTATTCTAATGATAGGAACACTTAGGCTTGAATGATAAAGTCACTTGCTTGAAGTCCCACAGCTACTATATGATAGACAGCGGTTCAAATACGAAAGACAAAAGGCAGTGCCAACTAAACAGGGCTGATTGTTTTTATCAGTAAAGCAAAAGTCTTTCTAGACCTGCAAGGAAGTCTGGAAAAGTAGGCAATAGGATTGTCGGGAAAGGCTTGGATCAATCCTGACCTTCCACTGAGGGCTGGCCACACTATTCAGGCAAAAGGAAGTTGGAATCTTGTCACCAAGGAGAAAGAAGGCTGCTCATGCTGGCAGCCATACATTTGAAAGTAGAGGCTGTTAAAATTTGGAGAGGTGGTCGAGATCTTCCCACCCTGCAAATAAGACAGTGGAGACTTGTAGAGAACACAAATGTCTGAGCCAGGGCTTGTTTCCTTAGACTCTGTGGCTCTTCTCACTGTGCCATCCCTCATGTTTCTATAAAGTGTTTGCTTTCAAAGGTCTTTCATATCTCCTACTCAATTTATTCCTCTCATTCTTTTGAAGGAGGCTGGGAAGGTCAGAACTTTCCTAGTGCCTCGTGGATAGAAACTGAGATCCAGAAAGAGCCAAGTAACATGCACAGGATTATACCTTGCGCTTGTTCAGAACTACTATGGATCTCCTGGAGTCGGGCCAGATTCTTTTGACAGACAGTGTTGTTCTTTGCGATGCTGTGGTCTTATAGTCTTTCTGCTTAGGCCAGAACTGGAAACTCCCTGCTCAGACACCCTGGGCTTTCAGGGGTAGGCCCAACTGCCTTGACACCCCAGCAAAGAAGGCTCTGCCTAAGAATATTGGCTCCCATGTGTACCCCGGGAGGGAGGAACACCACCCAGCATGGCTATGAAGTGTGGTGATGAGTGAATGCCCCGTAAACTTGGGTATGAATGTTTATCTCCCAGGTTAGTTTGACCCCAGCTTTCAGTGGCATTCTTTGTAATTTTGATCCTGTTCAGCATGTTCCCAGGCTAGAACAGAGTGGCTCGGTGCTTTCTGACAAATTGGGGAAAATACCATGGCCCTGCTCAGCATCCATCTGATGTGACTAGTGTGTCGAGTCACCCTGGCAACAAGGCATCAGCGAGCGGACAGTGCATTTAGATGATGGAGTCAATTACTGTTTTCCTCAGTTTAGGGACTTTTACCCAGCAATATTGGGATGGGAAATGAGTAGGAGTCCTTTTGTCCTTTTTTTTTTTTTTTTTTTTTTTTAACCTTGGAGAAGGAGAAACATCTTTTCTTAGCTAGAAGGGACTCTATAGTAGGATTTTGCTGATGAAATAATTATAATGTTTAAAAAACTTGACTATTTGATAAATTTGTTGACAAATTCCCCTTTCCTCCTTGTGAACATTTCTATTAGCCTTCAGGGTCTTGTCTTCACTGATTTTTGTGGGCATGCATACGTGTACTTCTGCAAATTCACTAAGTCTGCATTTGGATGTAGGGCATTTATAGCCAAGCTTGCTGCACATGACTGTGTTGCATTTGGTCTTTGTGGTTGCTGATCCTGATCGATGGGTATTTACAGTGAGGGTAACAGTGTCAGGCAGGCTTACGTCATTCCCCCTCCCCCACCATAACGGGCCTCTGGAGAGCCCTCCCTCCCTCCCTCCCGGTTCAGACAGAGCCCTCCGTCCTCTGGACTGGGATTGTCATCAGGAAGCTTTTACTGTCTTAGTTTTACTGTCTTTTGCTCTTTAATCATTTCACTAAAAGAAGAGTCTGCTACTGTTTTTTTCTCTTTGGCATGTTAAAAAAAAATACTGGGCATATTTGTTTTTCTTCCAGCACCTGTCCGATTTAGAAAGGTCCTGCAGTTATATAGCAAATTTGATATCACCCTGAGTGGAATACGGCATCCCGTTGCTTATGTATTGCTATAAATCCAACTGCTATATAGGGTGATTGGGTTATACGACCATTTACAACAGGCTGAAGGCTGTAATTGTAGTGCTCAAACACAAACCCAACCTTTGGCATGAAATTTATCCTGAGAAACAGTCTTGTCTTCACATCATATGGGGCCAGACCTGAGGCTACTTGTGTGGCAGGTTAATGTAGATCTTATTCAGCCGACCCTATAGACTGGAAGAGCGACGTACAGAGTCTGTGATATGTTTAAAGCAGGAAGGAACCAAAGCAATCTTTTTGGCTCTCACCCAAGGCCTATTTTTAAAAAGTGCTTGCAGTGCAGAATCTATTGGGATGTTCAGTAGTTGAAACACCACAGACATGTTACTGCTGGGAGAAGTTGCTGTTTATGGGAAAATAAAATTTTACATCATTGTTCTCTGCCTGATGCTTATTGTCAAAATGAATTACTTAAGGGGAGTTATCTCTATACGTGGATGGATGAAATGATTTCCAATGCCTATGGAGAAAGAATTGCAGAGCTTTTAACAAAGGGCAGAGGATGTAACTTTAAAATGTAAAAAGATTTCAGTTTGACCTATGGAAACACACCTGTTTTAAATTATTTAGAAAATTAGAATAAACACACAAATGCTATACTTGTGAAAAAGGAATGTTGTCAGGGTATGAACCAAGTATGTTCTCACTATAGAAAATTCAAAAGCCTTGAAAATGTTATTGACACACACTGTCATAGCACCTGAACTATGAGGTAGGTTTCATTACACCCCTATATTATAGATGAGAAGATTGAAGCTTTGCAAGGATAACTTGCTTAAGGTTACGTACCCAGTGATAACTGATAAAATCTAAACTCTAACCCTTAACTATTGGGTAGGTGCAAAAGCCACATCACCTAGAAATAATGAATCTTAATACTTGGCTTATTTTCCTCTGTGAGAATATAATGAAAATTGGGGTACGTGGTATGTAATGTTTTATAGCTTTCTACTTTCACTTAGCATTATATCAAAAACATTTTTCCAATGTCATTAAGGGTTCTTTAAAAACATTTTAAGGGCCATTAAAATTCCATCAAATTGATGTGCCATAGGGGGGAAAAGACATTGTAATATTTCCTTCATAATGATAATGATTTTAATAATTGGTCAAAAATTGACATAAAAATCTAGATATCTCCTCTTCAAAGATATGGTCTCAGTATTTTAAGTTTATTATGCCATTGCAATACTAAGAAGGCAGTTCACTTGCCTAGGGGAGGAGTGTACAAGGATGTTCATTGCTAGTGGAGTGTAAACCAAGTAGGATTAATATACGCCCCCCCACCCCGAGTTATTTAACGATATTTCTAAACCCACCTGTATGTAACCAGCCACCATATCCTGTGTCCTAGGGGCAGGGGAGTCACTAACTCTGCCAGGATGGGCTCTGGGAATGCTAGTAGGGCCAAGCAGAGGCGTGAAGGAGGGTGGCATTTGTAAAGATGGAGGGATGTGTCAAATGGACATGAGGCCTAAAAGTGCTGAGCATGTGTTTGGTGAACGATTGTTGGCTTTGAGTGGTGCAGTCAATCTCAGCACCAGGGAGGAAGCTTTGACATTCTGTCTTGGCCTTTCCGTATATTCAAACTAGCCTGATGCTTAGCTTTTACTATATCTGAGGCTATATTTAAGGATTTAATGCTGTAAATTTTATTGCCATAGATAAAAAGTAAAAGAGTGAAGGATACAGATTTTTCTATTTTCTGGAGCCTGTGGGCCTGCCCATTTTACACCTGAGTGTGCTGTTCAGACAGAAACCGTTCTCAGTGCTTACCTGTCTTGGGAGAAGCGGGTATTATTACATAATGGCTATCATGTGCTGGGTTGTTTGGGGAGAGAACATAGGAAAATTGGAAGATTAAAATTTTTCATTACTTTGGTTAATTTCCAGGGATGCCTGTGCTTGTTTCCATGTTGTGGGGGCCTTTGCCTCTCTCCTTTAACCTTCCTTCCCTCATGGTGGAGAAAGAATGCATCGCTAGGAAAGGGGTGTAGGCTATGGGTCGTATAGCCTTTCCATTTGAGTCTGGACTCACTCATTTAACAGCTCTTTCCATGGGAGCACGTGACTCTGGGAGCTTCAAGTCTTGAGCTGTAAAATGGTTGTGATAATTCCCACTGCCCCGTGTCTGTGAGGATGAAATGAGATAACACGCTGAGAAAGTTCTTAGCTCACAGCCACTTCCAGTGAATGGGGTCATCACTTCTCTTTCCTTGTTGCTTCCTCCTCTTGAGCACTGACCAAAGTGTGCCTAGTTTTTCCTAACTTTTGACAGTAGTGTTAAGCTTCTACCAGGACCTCATGCTTTATAGTAGTTAGGTGACATTGGGCAAGTTATTTACCGTCTCTGCACCTGTCAGCTTGGTGATAACATGGAAATCATTACATAACTTACAGTGTTTTGATGACTATATTAAATTATATAATGTATGTCAAGTCAGAATGGCACAGAGTACACCCAGTGACTGGTGGGTACTAGCACTAAATGGACATACCTTAGAAGGACAGCTTTCCTCCTGGCAGGTTCCTGAGCATCACAGCCGCCTCTGACTTCTTCTTTGCTGGCATCCTTTATTCTCTCCACTCACTGGGTGGAGGGATTTCTCAGAGCTCCGTCCTTCTGTTCTGCATCTTGTACTTTTCCTTGGAAGTTTGACCTGCTTCAGTGCTTCAGCTACCATTTTTATATTGATAACTTCTAAATTTGTTCTTAGCTACAGTACATCCAGTTGTTTGCACATTGGCACTTGGTGGCTGCCCAAAGGAGTCTTGGACTCGAAATATACAAGGATATTGTTATTATCTTACCCACTTACTTTCTCAAAACTGTTCTTCCAGGAATTCTTCTTGACTTCAATTCTGTGCTCTCTAGATTTTTTCCTGTTTCCATTCCTAAATTCAGGCACCTAAATGCAATTTCAGTGCTGGGCCTTTATGATAGAGTGGAGTCCTTCTACCAAGCTTTCCTGCCTCTTATTAATAATGATGACAACAACAAAACTATAATAACAAGACAACTGTGACAATGAAAAAAAAACGCCATTAATCATCATTTTTTGAGTATGTACAACGTGTGAGGCATCGTCAGTGCTACCCTAAGTCCTAGGTGAGGTGGGACCCTGCCCTAGACCCATGCTGTAGAGGCTTTATTCTCCCTCTACTCAGGGCCAAGGAAATGTTCCCACCCAAAGCCCACCCTGCTTTCTCAGATTATGTTCTGGGTACTTGAGACCTCAGAATTCCCTGCTCAGTCTATGTTGAGTCTCCTTCCAGAAACCACATATAGGGGCCTCCTCCCTGGCTCTGTCTTTCAGAAGGCAGATGGTGCCACAGGTGTGTGCATTCTTGGCCATGAAGCAGCTGTTTGCAGGGGTTGTGGGCTTAGATTGGCCTGCAGGCTGAGATGTCCACATCTGTGCCTGTGAGACCCCACAGGGCAGGACAGAGCTTGGGGAAGGTAGAGAAGGGGGGTTGAGCCTGGGGCCTTCAGGTGTGCTGTAAAATGTTAGGATGGCTCTGGGCAATCAATTGGGAATTTAACTAATATAGCTTCTTATCTAATCATTTTGTAACAATTCTTGAAGTAAGTAATATAAGTTCTATATTTTAGGTAAAAAAAGGGTTGAAGAGGCTAAAATTTAGTACATAGGTTGTAATTGGCAGAGACTGAATTTGACCCAGATCAGTTTGACTCCAGAATTTTTTCTATGATATAATATTTTCCATTCTCTACATTATAAGCCAGAGTTCTATTTTGTACAAAATATCTGAGGTTACATTATTCCCTTGATTAGAAATCTTTCATGCTTCTCATTTTCAACTGGCTAAAGGCCAGTCTCTCTGGCATGGTACTGAAGACTCTTCAAAACCTGGCTCCACTCCACCTTGTGAAAGTCATTTCTCACCAGTCTTCCCACCATGACTTCTCCATCCAGTCACTGGGAGACTTGGGCTGTTCCATGAACCCACTCTGTGCCTTTGCACTTGCCACCTCAGCTGGAGATGTCCTTTTCCTCTTCCTCACTTGGCTGACCAAGTGCCATCTGTCCCCTCCAGTTCAAGGCTAAGCGAATATCACCTTGTCTATGAAGACACTTGTATTTTTCTAGAGAAGATCTCCTCCACTCCCATTATACTTTTATGGTTGGTTTTGTGTACCTTATTACAGGTGTTTATTACCTTGTACTTATGTGTGCGTAGTACCACTTGTCTGTTACCTCTCCTAGCCTATGAGTTCCATCAGTACAGGAACCCTGTGTCTCATTCATCATTATATACCTAGCATTTCATATAGTGCCTGGACATACAGTAGCCTAAATAAATATTTATTAAAGAAACAATCTATTTATTACTAAAAATCTTATATAGTTCTCATAAATGGATTATTCATTTTTTTGAAATGCCAATCTTAGTTCTGACTGTTGGGTTGATCTGGTAAAGGACTGGTTTTATAAGGCACTTTGACATCATAACTGGAAACTTCTATTTCATAGAAAAGTATTACTTTACGTTATCAGTTTACCATTTTACTGTCATGACGTTTAATGCATAAGAAATTATAATAAATGTATACATGTATATTTGTGAGCTTTAATAGGCCAGCAAGTCCGGAACAGAACATGAAGTCAGTTTATTTTTTCCCCCTCAAAGTGATTATTTTTGTTTTTAAGTTACCTGTCTTTGGTTAGACTTTTGGTTAGACTTTGGTTAGACTTTTCTGAAATATGTTTATGCCATAGAGTTGCCACTTTTCAAGAGGTAGCTACATATTTGCATAAGGTTATCTGCATATAAAAAATATTATTATGGTATTGTCCAGCTACTTTTCTCTTTTTCCCTAAGATTTGAGAGTTTGAATTAGGAATCTGTAGCTGTTGTGTCTCTTTGCCACTCCACAGCTCCACTGCTCTCCTGCTGGAGATTCTGGGCAGAGAGCTAAGTCTAGATTGCCAGTTGGAGCATTTTCATCATGAAAAAATCATTAAGTAACAAAAATGCATGTGGTCCCATGATCCAGGGCAGGGCAGAACAATTTCCATAGGCATGTTTCATGCTGTGAGTATATTCACACTCTGAGCCTGAAAGCTTGATTGTAGGAAAACATGTCATAGAAAGAAGCAAGATTAAATTAAGTATACTGATTTTAAATTATACATTTAAAGGCAGAGACACATTTAGGAGGAGTTTGGGGGAATTTCTTTCCAATCTCTCTTGCTCCCTCCTGCACCGACTCTGTGTATGTAATTTTTTATTCAAAAGTAGGAGCATGCCTTGTATATTCTGCATTGTATTCTCATTTTTTTAATGTAACATTTTCAGTGTATTTTCCCGAGTTAATTAAAAATTTCAGAATACTTTTAGTTATTCTATCCTATAGATGTACCATGATTTAGCCTTATTTATATTATAAATAAAACTATAGTAAAATTTCTTACATATAAAACTTAGCTACATCTATCTATGATTATTCCCTTAGAAAAGATTCCTAAAAGAGGAAATCCTGGGTCAAAGCATATTAATATTTTCAAGCTCTCGATATATACAAATTGCTTTTTATGAAAATTGTAAAGAGCAGAAACTTTCCATGGTGCTGCAGGAAGTGGCTCTGTGAGGAATTGGGAAGTGTCCAGTATTTCACAGTGGGAAGTTGTAAAAATCAGCCTGTATGTGATTGGCGTGGGAGAGAATGGGGGGAAATGTGAAGATGGATTGACAATGGACAGTAAAACAGGAGTTTCTTGGTGAAAGATTCTTCACAGTCTTGCTGGGTGTAAATGAGTAACCTAGTTCTTGGAATACAGTTTGAGATTGACAAATGGTAACCATTAAGGTCTCATACTGCCTAGAACATGAGCTCACAGGTCCAGTGACTTCCCTACCTCTTGTCCGGGGTGAATTTCCTTCTCTTTCCCTTGAGCCCTTCATCAGTAAATGCCCATAACACAGTCACGAATAGCTTAATAATGGCATGCGTTCTGAGAAATGCCTCCTTAGATGATTTTGTCATTGTGTGAACATCACAGAGTGTATTTATATGAACCTAGATGGTACAGCCTACTTATGACACACCTAGGCTATATGGTATAGCTCATTGCTCCTAGGCTACAAACCTGTACAGCAGCTTACTATGCTGAATCCTGCAGGTAATTGCAACAAAATAGTAAGTATTTGTGTATATAGACATAATTAAACATAGAAAACATACAGTATAAAAGATAAAAAATAGTACACCTGTATAGGGCACTTACCATGTATGGAGCTTGCAAAACAGGAAGTTGCTCTGAGTGAGTCAGTGAGTGAGTGGTGAGTGAATGTGAAGGCCTAAGACATTTCTGTACACTGTTGTAACCTTTATAGACACTGTACACTAGGCTACACAGATTTTATTTAAAAATTTTTCTTTCTTCAATAATAAATTAACTTTAGCTTACTGTAATTTTATGCTTATAAACTTTTTAATTTTTAAAAACTTTTTGATTTTATTTCAGCATATTATGGGGGTACAAATGTTAAGGTTATGTTTATTGCCCATGTTCCACCTCCCCCCTCAAGTCAGAGCTTCAAGCATGACCATCCCCCAGATGTTGCACATCTCACTCATTGTGTTTGTATATACCCATCCCCTCCTCCCTCTTCCCACCCACCTGACACCCGATAAATGTTACTCCTATATGTCCACTTAGGTGTTGATTCGTTAATACCAATTTGCTGGTGAGTACATGTGGTGCTTGTTTTTCCATTCTTGAGATACTTCACTTAGTAGAATGTGTTCCAGCTCTATCCAGGAAGCTATAAGAGGTGCTATATCACCATTGTTTTTTAAAGCTGAATAGTACTCCATGGTATACATATACCACATTTTATTAATCCACTCATGAATTGATGGGCACTTGGGTTGTTTCCACAACTTTGCAATTGCGAATTGTGCTGCTATAAACATTTGAGTGCAGGTGTCTTTTTCATAAAGTGACTTTTGATCTTTTGGGTAGATGCCCAGTAGTGGAATTGCTGGATCTACTTGGTAGATCTACTTGTATTGCTTTAAGGTATCTCCATATTGCTTTCCACAGAGTTTGAACTAGTTTGCAGTCCCACCAGCAGTGTAGGAGTGTTCCTATCTCTCCACATCCACGCCAACATTTATTGTTTGGGGACTTTTTGATAAAGGCCATTCTTACTGGAGACTTTTTGTAATAATAGCTTAAAATACAAACACATACTTGCTTTCTTTATATCCTTATTATATAAACTTTTGTCTGTTTTTAAATTTTTTTTGTTTTTTTTTTTGTTTTTTTTTCAAATTTTGTTAAAAACTAAGACACAAGCAAACACACTAACCTAGGCCTACCCATGGTTAGTATCATCAATATCACTGTCTTCCACATCTTGTCCCATTGAAAGGTCTTCAGGGGCAATAACACATATGAAGCTGTCATTTCCTATGATAATAATGCCTACTTGTAGAATACCTCCTGAAGGACCTGCCAGAGGCTGTTTTCCAGTTAACTTTTTAAAAAATAGGTGGATGGAGTACACTGTAAGGTAATGATAAAAAAATATAGTTTAGTAAATACATAAACCATTAATGTGGTCATTTATTGTCATTATCAAGTATAATGTTGTATACATAATTATATGTGCTACACTTTTATACGACTGGTAGCACAGTGGGTTTGTTTACACCAGCATCACCGCAAACATGTGGGTAATGTGTTGTGCTACAGATGGCTGTGACTTCACTAGACAACAGGAATTTTTCAGCTCCATTATAAACTTCTGGATCACCATGGTCTGTCATTGATGGAAACATTGTTATGCTGAGCATGACTGTATTTGTCCCTCCTCTTTGAGTTGTTAGAGTTTAGTGGGACAATGTGCCTGAACTCTTAGCATGGGGACTGACATAGGGACTGAAGATGTTATTAAATGGCACTTCTGTGACTTCAGCTGCCATTCTCCCTTGCATCAGTCAGGAATCCTTTGGATGAAAGTGACAGAACACTTGACCCAGAGAAAAAGGCCAATATGTGCACTCACTGCAAGGTGTGCATCCAGTAGAGAACCAGAAGGCTACTTGCTTAGAACAACCTTCTTTAGGATTAAAAAAACTTTAGTATTTTTCCATGGATTATATAGAATTTATATCTTATGGCAGGAGTATTAATATTGGTAATCCTAGATTGCAGATGAAAACTAGCTGTTATATCCATCTTTCATTTTTTCCAAAATGGATAAAAATTTACTTTCCCTTAAATAATTGTCTTCTCAACCTATAGTGTTCTGTTTTTTAAATATTGCAAGAATAATAGATAAAAACTTTAAAATGAAAAAGATAAGCCCGTTGATAATGTAACAAATGTTTTTGTATTTATGTTGCTTTCTATTCTTTTGCAACTTAAGTTTAAAATTAGACATATCAAATAGCAAAGATATAATCCAGTATTTATAAATTTTCAGAGGATTGATAAGCTTACTTTATTACCCTTTTATTATAAAACATCTTTTAGCATAATGAGGCCAATAACGTAAATGGAGGTTTTCTTTATGAACAAGAATGACACATTTAATTGCTACGAAGAATATTTAGACTATTGATGTAAATACCATAAACAGAAGAAAATGAGTTCTGTATGTAATATTTGTCTCTATACAGGCAAATTTACTCACCTTTTTCAGTTGAGCAGGAAAAGGAAATGCTATGGTGAGGAACCAATGGCTTTGTGGCTTTAAAAAATATTTTCTTTAGACTATGCAAGTATACTCTAGAGTTATTATATAAAAACTGGTACAAATAGAAAGTATAAAAAAGGAAAATATCCCCCATGCTACTATCTTGAAATACCCATTGTCAATATTCGGCTACACTGTGAATAGTGCCCTAATTGATTTCTATTGCTATATATCCTTTTGTGGTGTTTGAATTTTTTATATATAGGCAGGTATACCTTTTATAAGAAAATGATAAATAATAAAGTTTGTATCTTGAGGTAAAATATGGCATAACCATACTATTTAGAATTCTTTTTACTAATGGAATCATATAAAATTGCCAATATTCAACCTGTTCTGACCCAAAAAATGGCAAGTTCATATGCTCAACTTAATAATTACAATAGACTTGCTAAGAAATCTTGAAAGTCTGCAGGAGTAAAGGAATTTTATGTTGTTCACAGATATATCCCTAGAGCTTAAAATAGTTCCTGAAGGGTGAATCTAGCCTTTGTTTTGAAATAGAAAAGAAAAGGATAGATACTGATAAAAAAAAAAAGTTTCATTAAAATAGAAATAAAATGGAAACATTTTAACCACACTGTAGAGAAAGTCAATTAGGGAACCAATTTAGTTTCAGTTGGCTCAATTGAATTGGCTCTGGCAAAAGCTTAATCAATGAAAATTCGCCAATGTTGGTGTGAACTGTTTAAAACATCCATATTCATAAACACGAATAATAACATCCCAAGTGTCACAACAAGAAGGGTGAAAAACTTTCTGTACTCGAGTTAGGAAGGATATGGCTGTGGCTTGAACCCAGCAGCTGGTTCCAAAGCCAGATTTTTTCCACATATCCAAACTGCCTACACCTTCTTATAACTACACACCAACTGTCAGATAGAAGGCACTGCTTCATGAATTATCACTCAAGATAACTTACATTACTTGTTTGAGGTCTGTTTCTGCTCTTAACCTGGTGGACATTTGAATTGCCATTTTAAAGCAGGGTATCATATGTATAGCTGATGGGGACCTGTCTACCCCCATAGGCATTGTGGTGTAGGCTTGGGGACCTGGGTTTTAAAAATGGACATTTACAAACATGTGACCTTGGATAAGTAACCTGTCTCTTATTTTCAGTTTTATTGACAATTAAATCTCTACCTTCAAAAGTTATAATTAAATAAAATAGTAAATATGAACACATGTAACATGGTACTTTGCCCATATTAAGTCATATATATATAAGCCATTTTAACCAGAGCCATGGTTATTATGTGAAGGAATTCAGTTATTTAATAAATGGTCATAGAATCCTAGAGTTGTAGCATGTAAGCAGACCTTAGCAACATAAGCGTTTTCGAGTTCCTTCCAGCCAGGGCATTAAAGAGGAATCACCCTAACATTCAAGATATATATTTGGTTTCACTTGAAGTTCATATTTGTGCTCATGTTGAAAGGTAATTATTAAATCTGAACTCTTCCCCTATTCACCTGTTTTAATTTCCCTTTGTCCATTGTTATCTTCCAGCCTGATAAAGCTGGTCTGTGAACCGTGACCATGCAGTTAAGGAAACAGGTTCAGTCTCCTCGACATGGCCACACACAGTGCCACAGCGCAGATGATGTCTTCCTCGTGCATCCGAGACTTAATTATTCTTAAAGAAATAATGGCATGTCGGGACATGAAACCTGGGGCCACTGCCTTTATTTAATTAGGCAAGAATGAATTTGCATGTGCCTGTGCATAAAATATAATCACTGAATTTCATTGAAAGTTGATGTTTGGTATGCCCTTTTCCCAGCGAGGTGGCATTCAGAAAGATCAAAGGATGATTTATTCTAATTCAGGAGGTGCAGGGAGGATTGTGTGCCTCGTTGCATCTTCATTATACATTTTATCCCGAGACCCAATTAACAGGCCTGTAATTCTCTTTCATTAAAATCACTTTTAAAAAAAAATGAAGGCAGGAGGGTTTTTATGATATCACAGAGCAAGCAACGAAATTAGTTATGCCCCATGTGTTTCCTTCATTTCCACATGTGTTCCTTTCTAGTTTATGTCAGGATCTGAATTTTGTGACAATACTGGGTGGGGGGGCTTTTGGGTCTGGGGGGATGACAGGCCTTGTATACTAAGGAGATTTGATAGTCTCTCACCTCCTAGAGACAGACACACATACACACACACACACATACACACACACACACACACACACACACACACACCCCTACCTCTGCCCAGGGCTCAGTGTGGCAATACAAAGGCCGTCCTAACAGGACCCTAAGCCCAGCCAGAGAATATGACCCTGTTCTCTGATGCATATATTGAATGCTGGACACAGTCTTTTCCCCGAAGGGCAGGGACTCTTGGGATCCATGTGGAATTGGGGTTTGGGGACCCATGAATCCCCTGAAATGATATGTGCCCTCCTCTAAGAAGAGGGTCTTTTGACGGATTATTTTGTGTTTGTGAACCAAAAAAAGGTTAAGAAGCTCATCTATTCTAGCTTTGCTCTTATCTTTTGAGACCAAAGGAGGTTACAAGGAACTCGGTCTTGAGAGTCAGATGGATTTGGATTGGAGCTCTCTCCAACACATTTTAGCTGTGTGGCCTTGGGCAGGCTACAATACCTCTGTGAACCTTCATTTTTTTCAAGTGTAAAACAAAGGTAAGAATGCCTCTTTTAAGGTTATAGTGATAGGTAAGACTAGAGAAATAACAAGTGCTAATTTTCTGTTTTCTGTCTTTCATCCCATGAATGCAAATGACAGCGAGTTCTGTTCTGTCATGTTCCTTGTTAAATCATTCCTAACACCCAACATGATGCCTGGAACGTAGATATTGGTTGAATGGATGACTGAATGGATGGTTGGATGGAGTGTCTTGGTTTAGTGCCTGGATGAAATCTTTCTCTATAGTGCTATTTCCTCAAAGCATGTATTTTCTGAGAGAGACCTTAGAGTTATAATTGCTTTTGCTGAGACCCTCCCAGGACAGTTAGCCCCTGTCCTGTGCAGAATCTTTCTGGATACAGGAAAGGTTAGATCTGCTTATCCTATGCTAAAAATCATGATCTGTGTTGGGCACTTCATCTATATTAAGACTGGGCAAACTGTAGCCTGTAGGCCAAGTCTGTCCATTTACCTGTTTTTGTAAATAATGTTTTATTGGAACATAGCCATGCTGATTGATTTACTTACTGTCCATGACTACATTTCTGCTTCAGCAGAGTTAAATAGTTAGGACAGGGACTATATGGACTACACAGCCTAAAATATTTATTATTTGGCTCTGTACAGAAAAAGTTTGACAACCCCTGATATATATTATCTAGACTCTTGGCTATAACCTTCAGGATTGGCCTTAAGTGATAAGTGAGCTAAGACACAACAGAGTTAAGTACCTTGATTGAGACTCTACAACTTATAAATGATTAAGGTTTGAATCTAAGTATGTGTGATTCTACAGCCCAAGTTCTTTCCACTAAATACCGATACCATTCAACTAAGCCAAAGCCCAGTTGGACCAACTCCATCTACCAGTCCTGCCTGGTGACCAGGACTTAACAAGTGGAGCAGTTCAGTGAGGTCCCCTGAAGTCCCGGTGCAACCCTGACAACCCTGGCATTTGTCAATAACCAGGCTCGAGTCAGCAATATCAATTGTGTGAACGCAGAAGCAGGTGAGAGAGCGGAATAAGGGTTTTGAAGGCTAATACTGCAGATGGCAGAGTAATATGGCCATGCAGTTTATGTGCAAACATAATGCTGTTTCCCAAGGGTCAACAGGTTGAGCATTTCCAAAAGGGGTTTTATTGTTGTTGAACGTGGCATCCACTCTTATTGGGTGCTCTTGGTGAGTAATGTGTAAATACTTATACATTTTTAGACCGTAGCTACTGAATATATTTCCTTTTCTCTGGGCTAGTAGGCTGTGAGAATTTTGGACCTCCAAGCTTGGTCCCTGGTGCTGTGCCCTCATTGGCATATCTGACTTCAAATTCAAGACTTAAGTTCTTTCACAATGAATTAATCCTGATGGAAATTTGTTTCAAGGATTTATAGATGAAGTTCTGTGCTGCTTCTGCTAATTCTCCATCTGCATATGATTTCTAATTCTCACTCTACTTTTACCCTTTCAATTAATTTTTCCAAGCTTATAAACTGGTTATGATCAAACAAAAAGAAACAACAATTGGAAAAATCAGCTATTCCTGCTCTAATTAACTGCACAGCAATGTTTGCCTTGTAACTCTGACAAGCTGACAATAAGATAACGGTGACAAGGTTATAGCCACCCAACACAGTTGGGTATGTCCATCTGTCAAAGGATGTATTTAATGAAAATAGCTGTAGTATTAATCAATTGTCATATAAGAATGACTGTTGTAACATCAGCTAGTTGAGGGCAGAGATGAGGATGAGGAAGACAGCTTTCTTCCTGATAGAGTCTGTTTTCGTTCAGTCCTTGTGGCCAGCATTGGGGAGTGTCTGCGACTCTCACCTCATCTGTGGTGGACCTGCCAACAGAGGTTTCCTGGGAGAGCTGGGGGACAGGGAGGATTAAATTTATAAATAAGAAAAAAAAAAGAGCTATAATTAACTTCTTGTTTCATTATTGTGTTCTACAACAGTGACCCTTATTTCTCCAAAGATGAAATCCCATAGTCTAACCCTGTGGCTTTCACACTCTCTAAAATCAATGAATCTTTCAGTTTATGCTGAAAATATAAAACAGATAAAAATGGGGCTGCTCTGGTTTAAGTGTGGGTGGCAAAATGAAGTAACGTTTTACTTTTGTGCCAGTGTAACTTCGTAGGGAAATAATGGAGTTGATTAAAATTCTTGGTCTATTGTTTAGAGTAGATGCTTCTAACAGAAAGATATTTTTGTCTTTGTAACTCTTTTGGTTTATTCCTAACATATTTTAGTGCCCTGTTTTTCCTTAAATTTTAAAATATCCAAGTAGCTCTCCACATATTTTTGTTTTTTTTTTTTTTTTAGTCTCTCCCATGACACTAGGAAATGTTGCATCCAGGTACCTCTCATTGGCCAATGCTATTGAGGGTTCATTTGTATTTCCATCTTGGAAACATACTTATTAAGAACCTGTCACAAAATTTAAATCTACCTCTTGATGGAGACTATAGAGCAAATTTTAGTAGTATAAATGTTGAATACTTTGAGTTGGGGAGGAATTGACAAATTAATAGAATTTCAATTTATATTGATGCAATAGAGTGCCAGTAGTGACACAGTTACCTCCTAGGTAAGGAAGAGGTAATAAGCAAGGCATAGAAATCTACATAAATGGTGTTTCCTAGCGTTGTTAATCCCATGTGTGCTGGGTGTGAGCAATGCCATTAATTTGGGAAAGAGCAAAGCACTAATTCATGGACTGCTGATAGTCCCAGTGTCTGCTCATTAGTGTACCAAGTACTAATTAATGAACATCCTTGTGCTTGCTCCTCCTGTAGGCATATGAAGAAGGCGAGCTGCTGATGTGCTATCATTTCTGCACAACTTTTTTGCTGTGCTTTCTTTAAGCCTCTGCACATTTTCATTTTGGGGTATTATTTTTGTGTATATGTGTGGTGGTGTTTGAGGGTGGGTGTACATAAGGCTTATCTTGCTTGACTGCCAGCTTTGCTGAGCTCACATGTGGTCCTTATTTATATGTTTGCCAGGGAGAAATGCCTGCTGCCTCTCCAGTTGGCTCTGGAATCCAAGAATGTGAAGCTGGCCCAACACGCTTTGGCAGGGATGCAGGTATGGCTTTGACTGAATGCAATGGGGTTACAGAAATTGACAGGCCATTTTGGCATTGAAAAAGCAAATAGTTAACATTTTAAATACTGACTGTTTAAAGATCCAGACAGAAATTGGATTGAACTAAGAAATAACCATAGAAGACAACAGGATTTTCTTGTATTCACCCAGAATTTCTCTGTGTACAGCGCTATTTTGTTGAGCCTTTGTAATCAGACACTGATTCATAAGGACCTAGCTAAGCCCACACAGATATGAAATATTTTTCATGACACCCAGTTTTCAGGAGAGTAAGGGATCCCCAGAAAGAGACCCTAAGTTCACACAAATTCAAATTTTATATACATTCACCATTTGTGGTTCCATGTAATAAGAATTGTTGGTAAACTGGGAAGGTTTCTTTTTTTTTAATTCTACAGTTAGGTGGGATTAATCTTTTTTGTTTCCAGAGCAAAATTGGGAAGAAAAAGCAATTTAGTTTAATAAGCAAAGTCAGATTTGTTTGAACACATTTCTTTCTCTGAGCATTTATTTGTTTGTGTTTTATACCAAACATAATGGGTCTAATTCCCACAGTGAAAAGGTGATGACTATATAAATACACTAACTTTTTAGTGTGGTTTTGTTTCTAAGAGACAAGCACTGTGAAGTTGAAGGCTGTAGGGATTTGCTCAGCATGGCCATGGTTTGGTGGTATTTGTCACATGTCTGTTCACATCAGTATGGATGATTTCATAGTTAGCTTTTTAAATTCAGAGAGGTCCCTATTTCCTTTTAAGAGTTAATACATAGAAAGAATGAGAAGACATCTCTTTTATCCCCCAGTGGATTAGAATTAGATAATGTGTATTTCCATATGCAGCAGCATTTGAAATTTTTAAACACTGTCAATAATTCTGTTAAAAAACCTTTTGCTTTTCTCCAAGGTAACTGGGCCAGCCATAAAAATGAGTGAGAATTTGTTTCGACCTTCCACTTTTATTCCTTTTTTCCTATTGATAGAATTGCATAGATTTTCCATCCAGCTCGTCTTGTTTTGTAATCCTGCAACAGTCTCAGTTGCAGTACCGTGTTTTTAAGGGCTTACCGAATCGGGTTAACTTCAATGACTTGGTAGGCTGTGAGTCTTCTTTTACCATCCCCAGCTGCCTCCTGTTAACTGTAAGCACATTTTTAGGGCTTCCTAATCTTTATCATTTTAAGTAAAAATAGCTTTGTAATAACCTTTAACTCTGGGCTGTCCTGGGTGTACTATGTGATTCTATAAAAAAATTCCTTTTGAAAGAATAATGGCAAAATACTAGGGAGTCTTAAGGATGCAGGTTTGAAGTACTTGTTTTCCAGATCTGCAATGGCATGGTAAAAGAGCAGGTCATTACACCTGGTGAATCAGAGTTCCAAATGTTCTTCACAGGCTGTAGCTCTAAGCCACGTTGGAAAAGAACACATTCAACAGGGATAAATATAAAGTTCTATGGTGGGGGTCTCAAAAATCAATTGCACCGGGGCAGAATAGGAGAACAGCTTAATTGCAGCCCATGTGAATGAGAATTAGGGGTTTCAGGGTGAGGCAGCATAGAATGTGCTGTGACTACCAACTAAGCTCATTGGGTCTGAGACCATGAGTCACGTTACACATCACTCTTTAATGTCTGAGCACCCTTAGGGTATTGTGTTCACTCTGGAGGTCACGCTGTAGGCAAGAGAGCACAAGTGAAACCTTGTCAGATGATATTTGAAGAAGTTTGAGGAGGTTTAGTATGGAGCAGAACAGACTTGGATGGCCTTGATAGCTGACTGCAGACATTTTAGAAGCTTATTCCATGTGGTTCTGGGGAAAGATGAAGGAGTAGAAGTTGTAGGCAGGTGGGCTTGGGTGCAATATGAGGAAGAATGTTACGAAAGATAAGAAATAGAAAAGGGCTGTCCTGTGACATGGATTCCTGGGAGTCCTCATGAAGGTGAATGTCGTCTTGTTTACATTTTTGTGTCATTCGTTTTCTGATGGGGAAATACATTAAGATTTCCAGATTCATGAATAATTCTCAGATAAATGACAGCCCACATTAGTAAGTAAAAAGAAACACCTGAAAAAATGAACTTGTTGTCTACAATACCTTCTCCTTTCCCGTGACAAAGCTACATTCAGAAAGGGTACGTGTGTGTGACTATTGTGCAGGGCTAGGTTCCTCTTGGCACGTTCCTTCCTCATCACTGTCACCTAAATCTATACCGCCAGCACATTAGAATTTCTCTTCATGAAATTTAGAATGAATTATCTAATATCAGGAAAAGGTCTTTGCCAAGAACAGTTTACCCAAGGTTGGATGCATTTTTCTTTTTAATGGCACCGAGCATGAATTCTTTCCTAATGGCCTCCAGCTAATCTGCCTCCCAGTAAGAAAAATGATCATCAATACGTAATAAGATAGGCTCTCCCCTGTCGCCTTATTCTGTTCTATCTGTGATCACTGCCTTGTGCCTCTTCACAGAAGCTCCTGTCGGAAGAGAGGTTTGTATCCATGGAAACAGACTCTGATGAGAAGCAGCTGCTCAATCAGATCCTGAATGCCGTGAAAGTGACGCCTTCGCTCAACGAAGACCTGCAGGTGGAAGTGATGAAGGTTGGTTTGACGTGGCCACCAGCGTGCGTCATTGGGACAAGAACACATCCTGACCCCCAGTACTTGTCATTATCTTGAAAATGCCTCTACATTGTGGTCATGCTGGCTCATCTTTCATTTGGATCAGATGGTTATCATCCTTGCTTTTGGTCCCCCCCAAATCGCCTTGATTTAATAGCAAAAAGGGACAATTTCTATAAACCTATGAGATTTTTAGCCCCATCTCACATATCAAATGTTGTTAGGAAGTACATTTATCACCTTTTAAGAGACTATATGTGAGTAGCTCCAGCTTGGAGTAGGTCTGATCATCATGAGTATTTTGCTGACTTGTGTCTGTTAAAGCAAAGCAAAGATCTAATAATTATTTTGCTATATACTGAAATATTAGAATGGCCATTTTGGGGGTAGAAAGATTATACTTGGGAGGCATATGAGAATCACATTTTTTCTCCCTCAAATTATGTGAAACTTATCTCTCTCATTCCAGTTACCACCTCCTTTTTAAGGGTGGCTTTTCTCTGTCCCCTTTCCCCTTGGTTCCCTTCAGAATCATAACTGGGAGTCCCTGATGCTGATTGGGGAGCATCATATTCTGTGAGTGAGTGGTGAGTTGGGCAGAAAAGGATGGAAATCTCTGCCCCAGAATAGCACCTTGGTCAA
Organism: Mirza zaza; assembly: GCA_008750895.1. Classification (NCBI taxonomy): domain Eukaryota; kingdom Metazoa; phylum Chordata; class Mammalia; order Primates; family Cheirogaleidae; genus Mirza; species Mirza zaza. Next base: position 46,922 of record VSMD01074904.1, read on the forward strand.
AGTAACATAGTAGGAACAACAAGACAGCTTTTAGTAATGCAATCTGTCCTTTTCCTCCCTAGAAGGACTTATGTAGAGGAATATTCAAGAATAGTTGGTGTCTTATAATGGCTGATTTCTTCCTGGAAATGCACCATGTGATTTTTGTCTTGGATAAGAGACTTCACCTCTCTGAGTGTCAATTTCTCCACTCAGCCATGACATTGTCTTGATGCCCAAGGCCTTACACTAACCCTGCCGGTGGGTAGTGCAGGGTCGTGATTAAGAGCTCAGACTCTAAAGCCGGCCTACCTGCATTGGAATCCTTATCCCTCAGCTTCCTGGCGGGATATACATACACAGATGTCTTAACCACGCTGGCCCTTGATTTCCTCAAGGGAAAATAGAAGTACCTACCCAATAGGATTGTTTTGAGGCTTAAATAAGGTGACATTTGTAAAGAACGTAGCATAGTGTCTGGCACAAAGCAAGTGCTTTAGAAGTGTTACATATTACTGCTGCTGCCATTATTGCCTGCTGTTGCTGAATCAGAAGCTCAGTGGATGGGTCTAGGAATATGCAGTTTGTAATGTCCCAAGTGATTCTTAGACACAGTAAACATGGAGAACACCCAAGTCGGCCAATCTTTAAGATCTCATTCATCTTCAACTCTCTGTTTTGATTTTGGTATGTACAGTTTTGCCTTATCCTTTGATGTGAGTTTGACAGCTGTGCATTTGTGGGAACCACAGAGTAACTCCCTCTAGATCTGTCTGTCTTCTCCACTACCTCTGTGCCCCTCTTGAAAAGGAGGCAAGGCCAGCTCCCAGGCTAATTGCATTTGGGTCTTCCAAGTCTAACGTGTGAGTCTTTCTTCTGCTAGTAGGTCTCCCAATACTGGAGGGCGAGCTTTGGTGTCATACTAGAAAACATTGCTCACAGATTATATATTATTCTGAAAACTCACTGAGGAATAGGCTTTTGTGAAATACAGAAATTTGTATTAAAAATTACAGTGAGAAAGTGCCTGTTCTTTTAGGAGCTTTGCACAAGCAGAATGTTTAATGCTTATGTCAACAGGAACACCTGTTTTGAAAACTTGTACTTGCTTTCTAATTCCAGCCCAGCAGGGCCTTCTGCCAGCCCTGCTCAGGACAGGAGTTGACACATGTTAACTCTACTGGAAATCAAGGAGAGCCTATCTTAATGGACTTTCGAGGGATACCATCATAGACCTTGGTACTTTTAGTTAATGTCTGGGAGGAAAATCGGATGTTATCAGAAAAAGGGAAAACAATCTTGGCTGCTATTCTTTACAATGAGATTTTCAAAATGCTTAAAAAGATAAGAGTCTTTGCTATGTGCTATTTTTTAAATTGACATAACAGTGTGCATTTATCACGTACAATGTGATATATATCCACACTGTGGAATATTTAAGTCTAGCTAATTAACAAATGCATTATCTCACATAGCTATTATTTTTGTGGTGAGAGCATATAACATCCTCTGTCTTTACATTTTTCAAGAATATACCATATTATCACTAACTATAGTCACCTTGATATGCAATAGATGTCCTGAAATTTATTCCTTCTGTCTAGCTGTAACTATGGATGAACATGAAAGACATTATGTTAAATGAAATAAGCCAGGCATAGAAAGACAAATGCCACATGGTTTCACTCCTAAGTGAAGTCTACAAAAGTTGGTCTCATAGAAAAAGGAAGTAGAATGGTGGTTACTAGAAGCTGGGGTGGCTAGAGAGGAGTGGGGTTGGGGAGTTATTGGTCAAGGGATACAGGCTATTATTTTTAACTACTTAAATATTGGAATTGGGAAAACTATTTCAATTCACAACAAACAGAAACTTAAGGTAATTACTTGTAGTATATTTTGATCTTGGACAAACATTTTTAGCCAAGCTGCTAGAAAATTAATGGGAAAACCATACTTCAGGTGATGTTATTAACATTCAATAAAACTTTTGAAGACGGTTATCAGATTTTGATGGCTCACAGGTGAGGGCTCCCTGATCATTTCCTATTTGTGAGATTTAAAATACTCATTTGACTATGGAGATTGGTTCAAGTTACAGAATTTCTGGCTTAGAATAATAAGTTTTATCTCTTTTCTCTATGCATGAGGAATTTCTATACCAACTTCTTAGTAATCTCCAAAAGCTCACACCCGTTTATCCTGTAATCCTGTAATACTTGTAATGATCCAAGTAAAATCGCTTAATAAGTCCCTGTTTTGAGAATATCATTACTATATTAAAATGCTTTTTACCATATTCTCCCAAAAATTACCTTTAAAAAAAAGAGAGAGAGAATTGGATGAGTCCTCAGGGAAAAGATTGGATTTCCATTACATATGAAGGGTGTGTTAATTTAGTCTTGGTGCTTCTACATGACTCATCCTGATGATAAATTATTTAAACTAGATATTTCCTATAAAAGTCTTCCCATCATTTTATGTAAGTATTTTGTAGGCACAGAAAATGTTTTATAACAAGATATGGTAGACATTTTCAAATGTTGGTCTGGGGGATAATAAAGCTATATGCCATGCAATTTTTATTTATGTCTATCTAACCACAGCATAGCACATTTTTTATAACAGATCCTAGGTATTATTTTTAAAGTTATATTTGCATTTTATTTGCAAATTGGTATTGCATTGGTATTTGCAAATTGGTTAGTGCTTATAAACATGAGAAATTGAACCATATCACACTCTTAAGAGAATGTATCAGTTGTATTAAATTCTTAGAAAATAATATGGTTTCCTCTTTTAGAGATTTCCCTGAGATTAAATAGAAACTAGCTAATAATGAAACCCAATATTCCAGTGGTGTTTTTCGCATTTAGAAAGAAGGCCCTAGACTTTTCAGTCATAGGGTTAAAAAAAAATCAGTGATGCTTGCTTCTAACAAATTAAATAGCTATCAGGTGGAATCACTTAGCCCAGGAGCTATTCTACCTGGCTTTACTATTTAATAGGAGGGGGAGAAAAGGCAACTTTGATTTATTGAAATGACTATGGAATCCAAATAAAAATTTTATAGCTTGAGCAAATAAACTGTCAGAACTGTAAAGAGTCAGAAAGGTTTCCCTGAAGATAGATTAGCTTTGAAATGGATTAGTAGGTGGTAGGGAGCTATTGAATATTTAGGTTAAATACTTGTCTGCCTTGGTAACATTTTCCCGTGGTGTGTGCCATTTGCATAAATGCCAGGCAGAAGTTATAGGAGTCATGTACATAACTAATGACATCTCTGACTAGAGTAATTAGGACTTTCCCCCCTTTTTCTGATGGATAACCTGTATGAGGTTATTAACAGCTACAGCTGGCTAAGTCTTCAAAGACTGAAAGAGATTATGGCTGGCTGCCTCTGTGAGCACGTGGGAGATGTGAGCATCCTGTCTGGGGAGGGCAGGCTGGCTTTGGCAATAAGGAAGGCTATAATACTGGACACTGAGAAAGCATTTGATGAGGATTCTATTATTGGATGTCTTGTTTTATGTGCATCTTTAGATAAAAGAAGTGAGTATTGGTGGAGTGCTTTACAATTTTCAAAGGAGAAATGACAGGGACTGGTCATCTAACATTTATTATGCATGGGACACTCTGATAAGTACATTTATACTAAGGCCACATAGCTAGTGAAATGATTGGGCCAGTATTTGAAGCATAATTCACCCTGAGGCCAAACCTGTGCTCTTAAACAGTGGTTAGCTGCCCTTCTGGGCCTATCCTGAAAGATAGGTGGCAGTTATTGCTATCCTGTTGTATAGATGATCAAATTGAAAAGTTAAATTACAAGCTAATGAGGGGCAAAGCTAGGAGTGGCTCAGAGTCCTGCGTGTTTTCTGTGTCCTCTCATGGTAATGCTCTCCCTTTGTGAGTTCTATGAGCCAGAATCAAATAATGTCTCTTTCCCACCAAATGAGCTAATGGCTCTGTGGTGTGTGTGTGTGTGGGGGGGGGGGCCAGGCGGGGAAAGGGAAAGAGAATGTCATTTATTGTTGAGGTATTTTTATGTAACAAAAGTCTAACAAATGTCTACAGAAAATACATAGGTGACTAAATTGGAGACAAGGAGTTTACTGTTTGTATGGCTGGTGGTCCTAAGCTTCACAGTGTCCACTTAGAACTCTGGTATTACCAAGTAGAGGAGAGTGTGCTTTTAAGTTATGTATCAGTACTGCAGTCAGTGCCTTGGTCTGGGAGCAAGAAACAGGCCAAATGGAAAGACCATTTTTAAATCCCCTCTCCATAATGTTTTAATGGCAGAGTCTCATATTTTGGGAATTTATCTGAATGGTTAGTTTTGATGTTCTTAAGTCTGCACATTTGGTGTTCTAGAATGCCTTATTGAAAGAATGATCATTAGTGAAATTTGAGGCTAAAAGGGCTAATTTGTCTTGTTTCTCATAACAGGGAGAAATCCCTTCTTAGCCTGAAGCCACTGACACACTTTAGAACACCTGTAGCATTCTCTAGTATTAAGGAAAAATCCAATGTTTGATGAAAAATATTTAACTCCAAAATGTATTGTTTTTGGAGGTTGACCTAACAAGCTTACAAATATACTGTTTGTGGAGGTAATGCAAGGAAGTATCTCAAATATGTGGTTCTGCTAAGTAAATGGTTCTCACACCACCCTTCTCTCTGCTGCTTAGGTCAATCGAGTGATGATAATCTTTTTCTGCTTTGCATACACTTTGATATAATTCTTACTAAGCTCTTGTTCCATATTTCTTGACCCTTTGGTATGACTGCCTTAGGCAGAGGATAAAAACATATGAAAAGGTAAAGCACAAACATTGAAAACTTAGAGGTGTGGTTCTCCTTTAAATAGTTTACATATTGTTTTTTGAGATGAAGAGATTTTCATATTACCTACATATTTTTTTCTAAAGCACCATGATTTCCAAGTGCAATACCATCATTTGAATATATTTGAGAACCATTCTATTAAGTATTTTAACACTTATCCCCCATGATCTTATTTAAGCAAGCATAAATGCAGAGGCCCATAGGCCTTACTGTGAATGTTCTAGAGTCCCAATTAGAGTGGGAAGATCCTTTGATTTTTTTTTTTTTTCAGTCATTTGACTCAGCAAATATTTGATTGCTTTCTGTGTGCCAGGTATCATGCTAAACACAGAAGAGCCTGTAGTGAAAAAACCAAAACCAAACAAAAACACAATCTTTGTTTGGAGGCTAGTGATGGAGACAGAAATCAATAAAATACATAAATACCCTAGGTCCTTCTGCCCCCAATCCAGTTTCATTTTCTATGGTTTCAATTGCATATGGTCAAAGATTGTTCAAAAATATTACATGCAATAAGATAGACTACATTCACACCACTTTTATTATTACAGTACATTGCTATGTTTATTTATTTTATTGTTGTTAGTCTCTTATTGTGCCTAATTTATAAATTAAAGTTTATCACAGTGCTATGTTTTAGATATTTGTTCCCTCCAAATTTCATGTTGACATTTGATCCCCAATTTTGGAGGTAGGGGCTAATGGGAGGCATTTGGGTCATGGGGGCAAATCCCTCATGAATAGATTAATGGCCTCCCTTGGGGGTGAGTTCTTGCTCTGTTAGTTCCCTCAAGAACTAGTTGTTGAAAAGAGCCTGGCACCTCCTCCCCCTTCCTCCTCTCTGGCTGTGTGTGATCACTGCACAAGCTCCCCTTCCCCTTCTACCATGAATGGAAGCAGCCTGATGCCTTCAGCAGATGTAGATACTAGTCGAACTTATCAGAATCTCGAGGTAAATAAACCTTTTTCCTTTATAAATTACCCAGCCTCGGGTATAGTATCCCTTTATAACAACATAAAATGAACTAAGACACATAGGTATGTATGTTTAGGAAAAAACTTTAGAGATATAAGGCTTCACTACTATCTCTGGTTTCAGGCATCCACTGGGGTCTTGGAATGTGTCCCCATGAATTGTGATAAATGCTGTAGTAATGACCTAGGTGGCTAGAAGAGTGTCTGTAATAGAGCCTGAGAGAGGGCAGATAAAAAGGAGGACAGAGAAGGATGTCCTGAAGAAGCGACCTTTCAAGGGAAGAAGATCTAAAGCATAAGTAGGAATCAGGTAGGCAAGGAGGGGAGGGGGTTGGAAGGATTCATTTTAGCTGAAACAAGGCAGAATTTTATTTTTCTTTCACATAAGCTTAGGCCAGTATTGGCTGCACCACNATTACCAGAGGCCCTCATATCTCAGATCTTGTTTCTCCACCTTGCAGTCCATAGTCTTCCTGTCCCAAGCCAGCACATCCATGCTCCAGCCACCCAGCAGGAGGCAGGGGAGCGAGGATGTCTCTGTGCACATCCCCTTGGCCAGAACGTGGTCATGCGGCAATGCTCCATTGTCGGAAGTGTAGTCTTCATCTTGGGCCAGCCCTGTGCCCAGAGTTCTGTTCTTGAAAAAGCAGGACATGATGCTGAGTGATAAGTGGCAGTCAGCCAGGTCACTTATGACATGAGAATCATAGTCTGTCTTGCCTTCCCCCAGCCTGGGCACCTGACACATCATCCCCTATGACACCTCCTGCTCTTGCTGCACTTTTCTCAGAGGGAAGGGATGACAGTGTGTGCAGAGGCGTATGAGGTCAGCTGAGACCCAAAGTGTTCCCTGCAATGGCCTGTTTGGGGAAACTGCATACTGTCATCCCTCCAACTAGTTACTCCTCAACTCTTGACTCAGGCATGACTGGAGAATTTCACTAGTTAGTAAGTGAAAACTAACGATATACTGTAAGAATTGTTTTTATCCCTTTGGTGCCTAGGAGAGCATCTGGCACATGCTAATTGCCTCTTAATTTAGTTATTGACTAATGGAAAGGAGAAGGAAAGATGTAGAATTTTTTGGTAGTCCACTAGGATAAGCAACAAACAAAAGAAACTAAATTGAGATGATAGATAATAATCTGTGTGAGTTCAAAAATGAGAAAGATAACATGGATTTGTATTTTAGAATTGAGGTAACCTCCTACATCATTATATCCCTTTCATAAGTAAATTGAGGTAGGAGTGGTTCAGTTGCTTCAATGGCTGGACTTAAGCAGTCATTGGTAGAAGAATTACTTTTTCAACCATTTGTATTTTTCTGGAAAGCCTTTGTAGCAGGGCTGAGAGTTGACATGGTCTTTGGATGTGTGGTTTTGGATAGGTGGAGAAGACAACTTTCCAGACTTAGGGAGTTGAGTTAACTGCAAGGTCAATGTGAGTACTACGGCTTCTGGAAGATAATGTAGCATAATGAGAGCATGGATATCCCTTATAATAGATAGGTATTCATTGAGGAAGCTTGAACGGCCAGGTGTGTCTGCAAGAGTGGGACAATGGTGTACTGTGACTATCCTATGAAATAATTGATGGACTCTGTTTTTTTTCTTGTTACTTTTTCTTCTTTTCAAAATATTTGGTAGCAGGATGGTAAGAGCAGAGCTTCTGAAACTAGAATGCCTGATGACCTAGGGAAATTACTGTATTTGTGCTTGAACTTAATGATCTGTAAAATGTGAACAATATTGAGGCATACCTCCTAGGGTGGCAGTAAATCTTAAATTAGTAAAAATAAAAGTGCTTAGAACCATTCATGGCAGGGGGCAATGTTAGCTTCCATTTTTGTTATTAGAAAAGAATATGTATAGCATATTCTTATTAGAAAAGAAGATATGTAGCATAATACAATGAACACCTCAAAACTCAAATTGTGAAGCAGAACATTGGGAATACTATCACTTTATGAGTTTCTTCCTCTAATCTCTTTTTAATCTATAACTCCCTCCTCACAGAGCCTAAAGCAGGGTAATTTTCCTCTATAGTAATGGAAGAGAAGAGTATGTGTCCTCACATATATTTCTGACTCCTAAAGAAGGACCTCATATTTACTATTGTTGAATTATAGATATCTATTAATAGCTTAAATGCAGAATTTTGTAAAATATCATATATTAGTTAGCCACCTAGATGTATTTAGGGTCTTAACCGTTAGCTATGATTCCACAACCTAGAAAAAACACCTATTATTTAGCTGAGCCTGTAAGTTTCTGTTCTATTCTACTAGGTGGAGTTCATATGATTTGGATATTCTAGAAGAGCTTTATAATTATTAAATGTTTCACATACAGAGAATCAAGTTGGCTTTAGCCCTTTAAAAACTCTGTCTTGAGGGGCTTGCTTGGTCAATTCTATAAGCATCAACTGTAAAATTATCAAAAGCTCATGTTTATGTGGACAGAGACTGTGTAAGAATAGGCTACCATTCTGGGGAGAGTCTGGGAGGAAAAGAGAAAAGGAAGGAGTGAGGGCACCAACTAGAGCAACATCACTGAAATTTGACTTCTTAAAACTCAAGCTGTGAGATTAAGTCAAAATGAGCTTGTTGCAGGTTAATCTAGAAAAAATAACTCATTAAACTTTCAAATTTGTTTTTTAGACTGTATTTTCATTGTTTTATTCAGGGAATCTATTTTTGTTACCAACAATGTATAAACCTATGTAGGAATAAAAAGCAAAGCATTCAGAGACAAGGGTTTATAATCTAGTGGGAAAGAGATAAAGAGGTACATAGTAACCACAATTCAAGGCCACTGCGTATGTTGTAGCAGAAGAAAAGTTCAATGGGAACATTCAGAAGGAGAAATATTCAGTAGGGCAGAGTACCATCTCAAGGAGAGGATACTATTTGAGTTGGACTTTGGAAAGTGAATGGAATTCAGACAATTTATTTTGGGAGAGAGGTCATTCTTGGTAGAGAAGAAAAGTCCTGCAGATGGAAAAGCATGGCATATGAACTGGGATTAGTAAAGGATAGTGGATGATGAGCCTGGAGGGGAGGTTGAAGAAGATTCTAGAAGGCCTTGTCAGGGTAAGCAGGAAAGTGATATATCCAGAGCTGGGAGTGAGACATTGAATGTTGGGGGAGAAAGGAGGGCTTTGCAGGATAATCTGGGAATCAACAGAGCCAAGTCAGTGGCACTGTGAAATGGCAGGAGGTCTAATCTAGGCTGGTGGCAGTAGGAAGGGCCGTTGTGGCTGAATGCAGAAAAAACAGCTGAGTGCACTGAGCTGATGCGTAGAGAGAGAGAATCAGGAGCAGCTGGTGCCTGGCAGTGGCGTAGGCAGTGAGTGGGTGGGAAAGGGAAAATCCATGCTGACTGCAGGACTCCAGCCAGAGTTTCTGGTTGAATGATGGGTCTTAAGTGCCTAACTTGGAGAGAGATACTAAGTTCATATTGTGAGATTTCAAAGAATGTTAATATTTTAAAAGACTAATTTAAAGAAATACCAGTAATTTAATATTACAGGCATTTCAAAAGAGGAAAAAGTTAATTGTAAATGACTGGTTTTTGTATATTCATTTCTAATCCTATCTATTTGTTGTGTACGTTGGATTTTATTTCTTGCTTTTCATTTAATTTTAAATCATAAACATTTTCCACATGGCAGTACATATTCCTTTAAGTATTTAATACAATTTTAATGGTAGCATAATTAAGAATTTTATTTTTGTCTATTATTTTCCATTTTATTCATTGCAAATGCAGAACATTTCATCTCTGTCTGAATTAAACAGCCATCTGTAGGCTGCTCTGAGCACCTAATCATAACTCATATCTTTGTTTCTATGAGAACATATATTTTTGTATTCTATTGAAATTTGGGGAGTCTATTTCTAAAACATGAACTACTTATATAATGGAACAAAAAAAATCTTTTCCACTCAAATTTTGGGTGTAGGTCCTCATACACTTGCTGATCTTCATACTGAGGCTTCATATTTATAGTATTGACTCTGCCTTTCCACAGTAGTTCCTTTTCTTTATCTCATCTTAATTGTGAAGTGCTGTCACCAAGCAATAATCAAAATATAACTGACCAATCCGGTTTGTTCTTAATAGGGGCTGGAATGACTAGATTTCATCTTGACAACTAAATTGGATTGCTTTGTAAACACAGCTGAGTCTCCTAGAATTCACTCAATATAATAAAGCAAGCTCACATTTAAAAACAAATATAGTTGGGACAGTGCCTCTTGTATCTGAAATCACCCCAAAATGTGATAGGCTGTTTGGGCTAGGCTCAGCTGTGCTGTTCTTTTGCTGGTTTCTGCTGGACTGCTCTACATGTTTGGTCAGTTGGTGAGTACCTGGGCTGGCTGACTTTACACATTAACTGCCATGTGAGTTGAATTTAACTCACCCTCATTTTGAACCTGGGGCCTTGTGAAGCATATGTAACTCACACATCTCTTCACCTTGGGCACTGTGAGAACTATTTTTCAAATTGCATATAACTCACCCAACAGAAAACATTTAAAAATTTTCTCATTAAATTAGAAAGGATTGTTTTACTTTCAAAGTTTTTTTTTTTTTCTATTTTCATAATAAAATACTGTGACCCAAGGAAAAATTTTTTTTCTAGTATAGCTATCAATGTGTTAACAACATAGCTTCATCAGGTCTACCTAAGAAGACTGGCACCTCTCTCTACAGGGTCTCTTATTTTCTAGCAGACCAGGTTATATGTAGGATTTCGGTGGCAGGGAGAATTAGGAAACTCAGACCCCGCGTGTTTTTTGGTTTTGTTTATGTTTGTTTTTGTGATGTCCCATTCGTCAATTCAGGTTAATGGTCTCTCCATACCCCATATTTAAGGAGTGCAGAAATAGATTTTATATTTTGATGGGGATGTCTGCAGGGGTAATTAAGAATTTTAGAGCAAGAAGTGTTTAGCTGCTTATCATAGCAGAGACTTAGTGAGGTTGATGTGATTTTTGTGAAGTTGCATATATTCATTTGTGATGTTTAGAAAATGAAATTAGAGATTGCAACCTGGGGAAAATGTTGGCTCTAGAAATAGATTTGTGAGGCCTCTAGTTAACGGTGACAGTTATAAGAGTTTGCCAAGGGAGTAAGTTTAGAAGGGAGAAATAGAAATACAAATGGTTTGTTTATTTATTCAAGTTAATTAGCTAAGTTCCTTATAAATATTTATATATTTTTCCTATGAATATCATTGGTACAGTATTTCCTAGAATTAGGTGCTAAGGGCGTAGCCAATGAATATCAGTAACTTATTACTTCTGGCAATAAATGAAGGCCAGAAAAGAACCTGAGACAGGACCATAAACCAGTGAGTAATTTGACAGGTTTTCCAAACTGGGTACTCAGGAGCTCTAGCAAAATCTTGTGTTGACTAAAAAATCTCTCAGAATTTGGGCAAGTTGAGCCAGAAAGTGATTTGTCTAATTACTCACCATTAGTGGCAGATATTTTAGGAGATGAAATAACTTGATGCATTTTCTTAGGCCAAAAATGATTGGGGTTATAGGTCAACTACCTGCAGTCCAAGATCTCTGAAGCAAAGTGAGGGACCAGTGACTTACCCCAGATCCTCTCTGGAAGTCCTATACGCTAGCTCTAAGCCTTTTGAGAGCAGGGTAGTATTATAGAGGTTCTCAGCTATATCCACAAGGCTTGGGGGGGGGGGGCATAAATGATCTGAAACAGTAGTTCTCAACCAGGGGCAATTTTGTTCCTAGGGGACATTTGTCAATGTCTGGAAACATTTTTGGCTGTCACAACTGGTGTGTTTGTTTTGGGGAGGGGAGGGGCAGGAATGGGAGAGTTACCACTACCATCTATTGGTAGAAGGCCAAGGATGCTGCTGAATGTCCTGTCGTGCCCAGGACAAACCCCCACAAAGAGAATTATTTGGCCCATAATGTCAGTAGTGCTGAGATTGAGAAACCTTGATCAAAATAAGAAAAAAATGCTTATTTTTGGCATTGACATTTTAAATTCAAATGAAGAAATATCCTCTGAAATTCTGTGTGTTCCCTCTGTTCCACCCCCCCTTCACTGTAAAGATGTACATTCTGCCATTTTTCTAACTTCAGAAGACTGAGCCTGTGTTCTGTTTGTGCCTAGACCATGAGGGAAAGAACCTCTGCTTCTGTTTCATGGTCTAGGTACACCTCAGCAATTCACACTCCGTAAGCCTGTGCATGTAGAAGTCCAGCGTGCCCTGCACCCCATAGAGGGGCGTTTGGTGTCTCAGTGTTTCCGTGCATTTCACTGAGTTTTTGTTCTCCTTGTTGCTGAATTCGACAGAGTAAAAAAAGAACTGGAATGTTTCTAAAGAGAAGAAATTATGCAACGACTTTTAATTTTATGAAGTTTCCAACCAATATACATGAGAGGCCAGAAGGAGATGTGTGTAAAGTAACAAAGCTTAATTCTCAGCCAGAGCTGGGGTTTGAAATGTGCCTGGTGTTAAGGATTTCTTCCATGCACCAGGAGAGACAAATGCAAGGCCATCTGTGGGGTGTGCTTTCTTGACCTCTAGTAGTTTATTTTTTTAGGTGTGATTATAAATAACATCTGGCATTTTGAAAAATGAAACCACAGTCACCCCAAGAAGTACTTGTGTGTATATTATTATTTTAATTAAGAAAAAGGACAAAAATATTCTTTGTTCATTCAGTATGCCCTCATGTCTTCTATGTGTCTTAGGAGTAGGTTGACTCCCCCAAATCAGCTCACTTTTTGATGATATCTTTGTCTTCTTCCCTGGGTTTAACTTACTAATTGTATGTGTTACAACATGTTAAATTTAGAGTTCCATGAAAGGATGAAGACAGCATTACAACTAATGTATTGTGTGTTAGACCCTGCCAGGCCTTCCCAGAGTACAGTACATTTTCCTAGTCAGAATGTTCACACCACTTATTGCAATTCCTTACTTTATGACTACCTTCATACCAGATGTTACCTCTACAAGATCAGGGATTGTCTGTTTGTTCACTGTTGTGTGCCCAACACCTAGCATGGATCTGAACCCTAGTAACACCTCAGTAAACATTTGTTGAATGAATGAATGGCAACCTGAATAATGCAGTACACAGGTAGATATAAAGTAGGCAGTTGCAATCTAATAATTTTGGGAATCATTTCTTCACTCTTGAAGCCCCTGGAAATGGCCCTCCAGAGGACTCTGTTGGAACTTTGATAGAAATGAGCTCTCTTCTACTTATAAATCCCATACAAGTTACAATTTATGATGGCGAGTACAAAAGATAGCTTCTCAGCAGAGCATAACAGGAAATTTCAGGTGGAGGAACATTCTGCAAGTGCTTTGGGAGTTGCTCTCTGGTTAGTAGAGACAGTTTTTTCCTTGTCCAGAGTGAAGTCCTGCCAGATTGCTGGACATCCTGAATACCAAATTATAATTGCCCTAACCGGATCATGTCAAACTCTGGTATTACCTTATATAGTTGCAAAAACTGCCTTTCACCAATCACACTACCTGGATCCGACAGTCAGATTCCTGGAACAGTTTTCTTCTGTACCACCAGGGCCATTTTACTACATTGTATACACATTTTACAGTAATGACTACACACATAGATGCACAGTCCCACCGAAACTTTGTGAGGCTGATCATGCATGTGGACAGTTCGTAGGAGAGATTGAACATGGGCCAGCACTCAACACAGCTCCCAGGGCCTAGGAAGGTGCTATGCACATGGTAGGCATCAAAAAAGGTAGACCTGTTGGTAAGAAGCTTATACATCTAACGGGGATATGTGTGTATGGAAGGGCACACAGATTTAAGTAGTACATCAAAACTGCTGCTAATAAATGCTATAGGAATAAGCCTTTGGAGTTTTCTGCCCATTCTGTAGCATCAAGGTGTTGTATTATGCATTTTGAACAAGTTACATCTTTGTTCCCCAAAGCATGTTACTTTATTAATATCTAATATAAAGCTTTGTAAGATGTATAGGAATGGTGAGATATGAGACATTTCAGCCAGGTTGACTAGAACAGTAGGGGTTGGTGGTAGGAGCAGTGGTAGGATAATACCCAGGTTTCAAATGTGGGTGACTGTTGCCTTCTACTTTGGGAATTCCCTGCGTCCCTTCCCCAAATGCACCCCAGCCAATTTGTTGCCACTGGAACCACTAAGGTCTGTCTCTAACTTTATCTACATCTTAAGTGTCTGCTTTTATCTCTCTGACTTCTGATTTGCCCTAATATATCTAGTTTTAGTCATGATTTATTGGACTGAGCAGCCCTAAGACAATATGTGCAAAACACTTAACACAGGGGACTTAAATTGATGTGCAATAAGGTTCCAGCCAACCTTTCTAGCATCATCTTTGGCCTCTCTACTTTCACACTCCCAGGCCTTTACTCGTGACATTTCCTTTGCTTGGTACATTTTTCCCTCCCTTTTCTCTCCAGTATCAGTGCTTTGTTCACGTGTCCTCTCCTCTGCAAAGCCTGTCTTCTCCAAAGTGACTCTGTCATCTAGCCTTCAAAATCATTGCATACCTCACAATTGCAGCAGCGCTTGTCACAGTCAGCCCTGACGCGTGGTTGTGCAGGCATTCGTACCTCCCGTAGATGGCGAGGTTTCTTTTGATGTCAAAGATTGTGCTGTCTTTATATTTGTGATCCCACGGCAATTAGAACCTTAGTGAATAATGACTTGAATTGAACAAGGACCGAAAAGGAGAGCATAAGGAAGAAAGTGAGGCTGGGTCAGGAAGATGAGCACTTGGGCAGAGATAAATAGTGGAGTGCAAACTCCGAAAGATTTGTGCTTGTCAGCGTAGATCGTCTGATTTTTCTAATTTACTTTTGACGTAGAATGAGCTTAATCATTTATGTCGGAAGAGCTACCATGAGCTACGTCAAATGAGACTTGTTTCACCTCTGTGAGAAGACAACCTAGAGATATGCACTATTTTTAAAAACATTAATTTATTTGTTCCTCTAAATATCCTTGTGAGGTGGGATGGGAATTTTAAAGATAAGGGGCTAGAGGACATAGGCGAAGTCACACCGCAGTTAAATACTGAATCAGTCACACTTGTGGCCCTGACGTCATGGCCCCTGCTCTGCCCTGAGGCAGGGTGACAGGGCAGGGTGTGTTCGATGGAGAAACGCCCACCATGACCACGACATGCCCTTGGGAGAAGAGTGAGCCAGGATGTTCCCAGTCAGAAGAGCACACCAGGGATCTCCTGTGCGTCATCATTCTTCAGCCACATCTGTCCTTCTCTGTGCCTCATGTGACCACGTTTCTAGATTCTCATCACTTATGCTCTATTCTTACACAGTCAGCTTCACTTTCTCCTTTCCAGTCTAATTCTAATCTTTTTTTTTTTTTTTTTAACCCAGGGTTTCTATACACATTTTAAATTGAGGGATTACTTCTTGCACATAACGGCTATTCAATTATTGGTTTTTGTAAAAAATGACTTGGGACTTTTATTAGCCACTGTAATGAATTTTCCCTTCCCATGGCAGGCTCTGTCCCCTGTGCTCTCTATTCTCTCTGAGCTCTTTTGTGGAGGCAGCACCATCAAGCTAGATGGCAAGATGCAGCCTGTCACTCAAGTTTCTGCTGCTCAGTGGTGATTTAGTCAATATACTTTAATGACCCTGTAAAAAATATTTTTAATGAAATTGCCGTCAATATTTAGGTGCCCCTGTTTTCCTTGGGGCCAATGTGCTCAGAATATATAATCTAGACTTTTTGCCCTTCTATTATGCAATGGAAGTCAGATGCTTTAAATTAATTTGCTGTTGCCCTAAATTTCCTACACCCAGTCTGTGTTTTAATCCAGTGAATTAATGCATGCTAGGCATTGGGAACATTAACAATTTCTCCAGTTAGCATTTTTGGCAAGTCATTTTTATCTGCTGTGTCATCCTGGCTAGACACTATGCCCTTCGTGTATCTTGTGAATCCCAGGGGCACATCAGCCCCCCATCAGCCCTGGAATGAAAATCTGCTGCTCTTTCTATACAACAAACAGCATGAGCTTAAGGAGCTGGCTTCACGAATGTGCTTCACTTACCTTTCATTATTTCCTGTTGTTTTTAGGGTTTTATAAAAATATCTCAGTCTTTGAATATGGGTGGCCAGATGTTAGGTGTGGAAAGCCTCTTTGAACACGGTCAGCACTGGCTGGGGGCCTGGGTGCAGGAGGCCTCGGCTTCCTGCCGGCTGTTGTGGGGAGGCCTCCCTCTGCCTCTGCCTATACTGGGCTTCCCTGTGACACAGGGAGCCAGGCTTTCTGTGATCCCCTGAGAACCTCAATTACCAAATAAATACTGCCAACCCAGTGCCCTCAGGAAGCCCTCACATAGACACTGTTCCTCCTGCCTCCAGCCTCTGTGGCCGAAAAGCAGCTCTTGTTACAAAAAACCATCTAACCTTATTTATGCACCTTGTGGAGTGCATAGAGTGATAGAAGGCAGAAAGTGCATCGTCAGCCCTATAAGTAATATTAATAATTAACCAGTGGAGACAAATATTTGCCATCATTATTTTCATATTGCAGAGTGTTACCAGTTGCTAGTCTTTACTGTCAATACTTAAAACACCAAAAGCCCAAATGGACCAAGTGGCCTCCACTGACCACCACCACCTCCACCCATTCTCCCAGACCTTCCCACCTTCTGCCATGAAACATGACGGGGGAAAAAACACTCAAGAAAGGGAAGCTGTGTGATGTAACAAAAAATTAAAGAAAGCATTGTATGAGAATGCCCTAAGGGTTTTTCAGAGGCCTGGTGGATGGGATAGTCCAACGGGAAGGTTACAAATAAGTACATAAACAAGCAGTTCATGAGACTGCTGCATGCTCTGAAGTCAGTGAAACAAGGAGATGTGATAGAGACCATTTTAGAGAGGGCCGTCAAGGAATGGCTCTCTGAGGGTGTGACTTTTGAGTTGAGTCTGAAAGAAGCCAATCAAATAATCCACAAGAGGAACACACATAGGAGCAGCCAGGGATAGGGGTTACAGGCAAAGGGACCACCACCATGTACTTATAGAAGCAGAGAAGCTGCAGCTTTCCTCCAACCCCACATTGGGTCCTGGGAACCTGCTGTCCTTAGCTTTCATCCCTCCCTGCCTACCTAATCCCAACTCCCAAAGATTGTCGTGAAACCAAAATCAGGCCATTTCTTATGAGGTCAGAGGGCTGGCAGTGGCTTCCACAATCCCTTTCCCACCACAGCACTGGAGTTGATTTGAATATAAATCTCCTTATGAATGAAAAGGCTGAGGAGCATACCCACAAGTAATATCTAACCTTGAGACTAAAACTGGCAAAGATATCTTTTTATCCCCCTTAAATTACATCGATATTTGCTTTCTCCCAAGGAGCAACTGTTCCTAGGGCTAGCCCAGCTAACTAAGAGACTGGGAAAGATTTCTTGTTGCATCAGACAATTGCATTTTTTTGGCGTGCTGATTAGGTGTCAGAACTCTTAGTAAGTTCTTTCTTACTCTGCCCTGTGTTAGGTAGATTGCTAAACTTCATTGCTCTCTCACGAATTACACAGTGGAGAAAAGCCCTCAGAAGGGTGCCACTGGCAGGTCATGCTGCAGGCAGGGCATGCCGCGGGGTTTGAGATCAAGGAGCGGACGCCAGCACTTTTATCTCTGTTTTTTTGCAGCAAGAAAAGTCAGAAGCCAAGTGAAGAGAGGGAGAGTCTGGCCTCTTATCTACAAAATTAGAAGCAATTCTTAAAATGTCATGGGCTTTTATTGATCTGTTCCCTAATGGCTCTACAAGTCAAAAATGAAATTTTTAATGGTCCTTAAAGATATTGCAAATGTCATCAGCCAATCATCTATATGTCTTGAGGAATCAGTAAACCCCGTGTAGCATTCTGGGGAAAATTGCGAGATGGAGGGGGAAAATGCCATGAATGAATGTCTGATCCCAGGCGGATTTGGGAAGGGGATTGAACAGAAAGTTATGGTGACATTTGAGTCTAGGAAGAAGTGGGCACAGTATTGGCTGGTGACTGAGCAGATTACCTGAGTTCAGATTTTAGCTCCACAACTTAATCTGTGTGACTTTAGGCAACGTATTTAATCATTCCGAGTTTTCCTTATCACTAAAACAGGGACAATAATAACAACACTTATGTAAAATATCAACATAGATAATTCATGTGAAGGCATTGAGCCTGGCAATTTTTTGAATTAGTACTAGCAAAAAACTGTTTTTAGGTTTTTCTTTTTCTTGGACGGACTTCCTGGAGTTGTCAAGGAATGCCGTTTCTGGCCAGTCTTCCAGTGGTCCTTTCCATGGGGAGAGATTAGCAGCCTTTGCTTTTTAAAGTATAGTTTCTATTTTATTAGGGTATGGCCACAAATTAGGGGGCACTGGTGGGATAGAAAGAAACATGAGATAAAGCAAATAGCAAAGGAATCGTAAAAACAGGGCTATACAAATGGCATGTGAAACAAAAATTTATATCAATTTTTAACCCTGTATCTCTTCCTTCATCTGTCACCTCCGATTTGTTGAAGGTTCTACTGTGCGTCACCTACACTCCGACATTTGACCTGAACGGGAGCGCTGTGCTGAAAATCGCGGAGGTGAGTGCTGCGTGTGTTTGTGCGTCCTGCCCACGGCTGCCTTACCTCTAACTGGGGTAGATGTCGGGTGGAACTGAACCCCAGAACTGGGGTGGGCCCTTCCCTGATGACGACCGTGGGAAATTGCCACTGAGGAACTGATCCATGGGAAGCATGCTGTGTGGCCCACCACCCTTAGCTATTCATATAATGCTGTGTGTCGTAGGGCCCTGCATGCTTGCGTTTGCTGAACTCGAGTCCTTAACCGTGGAAATAACAGCACCTGTTCTCCTTACTCTGCTCTAACCTGGCATATTGTGTTCTCAGTCTCTTTTTCCTAAGATTAATTGAAAAGCATTTGATTTTAAAAAATGGTTTTTAAGAGACCACGGATGAGATTTAGGGAGATCTTTATTGATTCAATCCCATTCCCATCTAAACGCTGATGAATGCATTTTGTAGCTATCATTCAAAAGCCTTCTCTTGTCAATCCGTGTTGCAGCCTAGAGTAACATGTGCCTTCCAGCATTCCTGAGAATGTGGCCAACAGAAAACTTGGCTTCTGAATGTCTGCCTTTGGCTTTTAGAAACATGATCATTTCAAAGCTGAACTTTAAAATGCTTAGAATAATTTTCCTTCTGTTTCTTGAAAAGAATATCTTCAGGAATTGTATATTCTGATAAGAGTACACATTCAGAACACAAAGAGGCAATGATTTTCTGAATTTTGAAATTATGGAGAAAGGGGCTAATTATCAGCACTTGTGGGTAGTATTTATATTAGCAGATACATGTGCCTCTAATGGAATTGTGTGGTATTAAAGAGCAAAAATTAAGAGAATTATTTTTGAGCATGTAGAAAATATGTCTATCAAAAGAAAAACAAGCAGCTGATCAATTGACTTCTCACAACATAAATCAGTTTTTACATATGTATCGATATAAAGAACACTTTTGTTTAACTCATTTATATGTTATACTCTATATAAGTAATAAAATAAAAGTTATCAGTATTTGTTTTTAATCAAATTTTAATAAATATCTGAGTGCTCTTAATTTTTGCAAGCTCACTTTTCAAAGGACAGTGTCATTTCTGAAAATAGCAAGAAACAGGATTGGCTTATAAGAGGCTAGTTAGCCCATCTGAAGGAAGGAAGGGGAAGTGCAACAGGTCACTGCTAAGCTGCTGCCCCTGCTGATGGAGCCATGACAGGAGGACAGAGAGCCCTGAGGAGGGGAGGCCTGCCGGGGACGCCACGCTACCCCTGGTGAGGAGGAGTAGGTTGTCAGTATCATCCTCACAGGAGCCAGTTTTCAAGTGAGAGTCAGAATGATTCAAGATATAATTCCTAAATGGCAGGCACATGCCACCAAGGTGGGCACAAGTGAAGGGTGTTCACTGAGAGAACCTGGAAGCCAGAATAAAGACTCAGCAGCTCTGTTCAGATAGGATGCAATATCAAAACATGGCGCTCTCTTCCAAAACCAGAAAAGGAAAAACACAAGAAAGAAAAAAAATCTTAGCCAAAGAACAATATAAAGATAAAGGCATTTGAGCTTGGTGGTGCAAAGAATGAGCTCTGAAGTCACACTAGAGAAAAATCCTGGCTCTACCACCTGCTGGTGGTGTTGCCTTGGATACTTCTCTGCGCCTCATGTTCGCTGTCTGTGAAAGACACGATAAGTAGTTCCTAACTCATAGAGTGGTTGTGCCAACTAGACAAGAAAAATACAATCCATGTAAAAAGCTTTTAGTGCACGTTCAGCTATGTAGTAAATATTAAATGTTTGCCATTGCCACTTCTGAAATCATTAGAGAAACTTATAAAGCACCTTAAAAGAAACCATTTAAAACTCCTGTGAAAATGCTAGGAAAGAATCTAGTAGTTCTTTCTTACTCTTATATACACTGACTTATTGCTCAAGAATAATGTTTACCCTGAAACCTTTTGATCAGGAAATGGGATGTGTACTTAAGTATGAAAAATGAGGCTATTTCCCCCTGGTACTGCAGAAACTATAAAAGGATCACTAAGCTCACAAAATGTAAATAGGAAGGCAGCCTTCGTTTGTGTGTCTAACTTTAACTTAATTAAACTACAATAATGAAAGTCTTTTTAGAACAGCATCCTCTGTGATAAAAGAAGTATAAGAAATATTACCTGATTTAAAAATGGACTGTTATGAAATGCTCAACAAGTGTTTTCTGTACAATTTCATGGTCAGTCATTACTAGAACTCCATACGGATGCATGATCCTCTTCATTGATTGAAAGCTGAGTCCGAGATTTCTCTTAATATTATGGCCAGATTAGCAGATACATTGAGTTTTCCGAATAAAGTAACCTTAACGTAGGAAAAAGCTGCAGGAGTAGATATTGCCAAGGTCTAGGGTAAAGGAAAAGGTGGAGCCATAGCCAGCAGCTCTCTGAAACCAATTTGAAGGTAGTTAATGATGTCGTTCCATTGGAAAGATTGAGGACATATTTTCTTGCCTGCTGAAGGCTTCTCTATGGGATTTCTCAAAGGCAGAAAACCTAGTTTATAAATGCATATTTACTGGTTTGATCTTATTAACTCATGGAAACTTCCAGTCTTTGATTCTGTAGCATGCTATCAGCTTCAAGCAAAACCTGTCTCAAAGACCACTGAGGTTATTTTTGTTTGTTTGTTTGTTTGTTTGTTTGTTTTTCACTAAGATTCATACTTTCAAGGACCTCTTTTTTCTACTCCTTCCACCCATCCATCCCCTCTCCATTCTAAAACTCTGCTTAATGTAATAATAATAGCTACGAGTCATTGAGTCCCTAAGGC
The DNA here is from genome assembly GCA_008750895.1 of Mirza zaza. NCBI lineage: Eukaryota > Metazoa > Chordata > Mammalia > Primates > Cheirogaleidae > Mirza > Mirza zaza. Next base: position 68,156 of record VSMD01074904.1, read on the forward strand.
ATGGCAGTAACTGGCATTTTTTATATATGCATATTCTTTTATATTCTCTACCACAACTCGATAGAGAACCCCAAGCAAAGGTTAATTTGCTTGCCCAAGTTTCTACAGCTACATATTCAAATCCAGACTTTTTATATTTCAAACATGTGCTATTAACCATTCTGTTATATTGCTTCTTGATTCAGTCTTAGAAAATGTTTGTAGAATCTTGCCATAATAATATTGGCAACAAACTGAAATTCTTAGAAGTCTTATTCCCTTGGACCTTCACTGAAGCATTTCATTAGATAATTGCTATGTGGTGTTTTTACATATGAAGCTTTAAGTATTGATACATTTTACTTTTTCTGTGACCATAGAGTCAAGTGGCCATTAGGTATATGCCACTTTCATGGATATATTTATATATTAATGGTTTATCTTTTCTGAGCTTTATGTTACCATCGGAGGATCTGAAGCTTAGTATTAGTTCTACTTGTTACCCAGTGAAGCTTAAAAAACATGGAGGCTTAAGACCTGCCACCAATAATTCTGATTTAATGATTCTAGTTGTCACTAAAGTATTTTTTCAATTGGGCTGATTTATAACTCTTAAAATGTTCAGTGATACTTTTTTTTACTCTGATGTGATAGCATTATTTCTGAGACAAACCTCAACATGTTAAGAAACAGGTAGTCTCCAGCTATAATCCAGAAGAAAAGTATACAGATAGCCTGATCTACTTATCTTGAAAGCATCTTACTATGTTTTGTTCTCCGTAAGACTGGGAGGAGTTGCCCCACCTCCTGGCAAGAAAACTAGCCACGGGAGCAGGACCACTACCTCAAACTAGTTGACACCACTAGAGTAAGGAACTCCCATTCTAAGCAGCTTCTCCTTTCCTTCCTGAAACCCTCTCTTTTCTTCTCCATGTGCCACTCTCTGTATTGATTCTGGCTTGACTCCTCCAAGGTGTCTGTTCTTTACTTACTGGGGGATGGGCTGAGCAAGCTAGTGCTGCTTTTGCAAGAAATGTCAACTTCTTCCTTAAATCTCTGTCTTGTATGTCTCTTGAAGAACTTATTTGATGTTAAAAGACACACAGCAATGTGAGATCTCTCTACCTCATTAAACAGGTTCTTAGGGCAGAGGCTGGGTCTCAGTAGATCTTCTGTAGACCAAGCAGAAGGCACCTGAGAAGATGCAGGAATTGATGGGTTAAGGTGTCTTGAGCCATTTTAATATGCCAGCTTGGGCCAAGCAGAGCAAGGTGGAGGAAGAGGGTAGTCACAATCAGAGTTTTCCATGTGTGCCTGGCGCCTTACAAAATTTCCTTTTGAGTTGAGACCCAAGAGGAAAAGCAGCAAACTTCACTACCCAAGAAGGTGATCAGACTAACTATACACATATTTCCTAGGAATAATAAAACTTCAGTTCACTCTGTGTGTGTGTTTGCATCAATAGGACGCTTTTGATGAGTTGTTTCCTGTCACATACCCGCCTGTTACAGCTGTTCACCTGTCTTAGGAAAGATAGACTAGGAAACAGCCCTGGTAACTCATTTGTTACCATGATTCATCATAGAGTTTAGACTCACAGTGATAACCAACATTTTCTCTGGTTCTAATGTGATCAATAAGCATTTATAATCTTCTCTGTACTGAAGGCATTTTTTCCTGCTTTTTTGTAGCTTAATCTGATCCTTTCTATTTTAATCACCATATATTATTTTTCATCTCCATAAAATTTTTCAAATTATAAATATACTAGCTCTTCCCTTTATAGAACTTATTACTCAGTATTTCACAGTAATTTAACAAAGCAGTGCCAATAATCCCAATCAGACTGGAAAGAAAAAGTAAAATGCACAGTTTCAACAAAGTGAAGGTCGTACATATTTTATAAAGCTACGCAAATTTCTGTGGTGGCATCTTCTATAAAATTTGTAATCCTTTTGGCCAATATATATTGAATATCTGTTCCGTTCCACTGTGCTGCTTCATAGTTAGTAATTCAGTGATTCTACCTTGGGTTTATTAACCTAGTACTGTTATTTTATCAGCCTACTTCCTCAATGATGTGAGACTTTTACTGCTTATGTATGGCCTGCAGATTTGAGTTTTCTTGTTCTTTTTCCTTCTACTTTTGGGATTTATTTTGCTTCTTTAACCATTTGTGTTTTTGCCCTCAGTTGTATTTAGCATGTTGTAAAGCTGGTTGTCCACAAATGGCATGAAATGATCAAGGTGTCCATTCTAAGTCTCCTCACTGCTCCAGGTCTTTGCATGTTCCCTGTGATCAGAGCCTTGGGGCTTGTCACAAGGTGTTTGACTTGGCCCTTCAAGCCTCTGGCAGGCGTGCAGGACTAGGCTTTCCAGCTGTCAATTCTGCATTATGAAAGCAAAGGGCATGAGGAGGTAGAACGAATATTGGGGAGACTAAAAGAAGAAACTGATGAGCCCTTTCCCAGAAACTCAGCCTGCCTTTGGGTTTGGTGTCTCTTGGTGTCTCTGACTCAGTGTGCTCATGTTAGTGCTGCCCCGAGATAGTGGGAGAAGAAGAAAAACATTCACATAGTGAAAAGTCATTGGTCTTGAATACAGTAGTCAGGTTTAAAGTGGAAATTCTAGTTCTGTGACTCTTACTAGGTTACCAATTTATTATTATTATTACAACAGGTTTAAGAAACTTTTTCTAGAAGACGTCAGGAGAGCTAATAAAGCATTTCTTTCTGAGTACCTAAAGGTAGCGATATTATCAAATACATGGCCATTTTATATTTAACAGGATAGATATCCTCGTGTCATGTTCAGTATTTATACTCCCAACTTGAACAGAATGGGCTTCTTAGATTAATCCTTTTTTTTCTAAGTAAACATGCTTGTCTTTTCCCTTAATAAAATGCCTCCTGCAATATCACATTCAGTGTTCTATATCTAGTATTAGCAATTAAACATTAAAACTCTAAAAGATATAGTTGTCTGTTTACAGCACTGTATTATATAAAATCCAATCCCTCATGTGTGCTTTCTTTCATGAGTCTAAAGTGACTGATGTAATTTTTAAGGGAGGTTGCATAGTGGATGGCTCTCAATATTCAAGAGAGTTTATATTAAGTGTGTAGTTCAGTTCTCAAAATAGCTATTCTTTCATCATTAATGCTTTTAAGACTTAAAATTTCCCCCTTATAATGTCAGTGCTTAGAGATCAACAGTGATAATGATTTCTTGGGAAAATGTCAGATTTAAAGAAAACTGTGAAATTACAAGGTACAGGTGGTACTAGTGTGTCTAACTAATTACATGATACAGAATTCGGTTTCCTCAAAGTGAAACACTGTACTCATTTAGATATATTTTCAAGGTTTTTAAACTATTTTGTCATATGCAAAAGTAGAAGACTTTCAGGATTAAAACAACTTTTTTTCTAAGTATGCATAAATTATTTTACCTTCAAATCCATTATATACTCCATGATCATTTGAGAAAATGAATTTAAAATTCACATGCCCTAAACAGTTTTATGAAAAATAAATATTTTGTAACTTGCTTTTATTTTGAAACTGTGAAATGAATTAATCTAGGCCAACTTTCACATACAGGTTTCAGGGTTTTTTCCTAGCTTGAGATTGTCTTTGTTTATTTTTTTTTTACCAATACAAATGTTCCTTTAAAGTATTAAGCATTCAAAAGGAGATAGATTACACTTTTAAAAATGTTTAATTTTACCTAGTTAATTTTGCTAAAAGATAATGTGAGGCATGCAGAAAACTCCCTAGCTTAGGTAGGAACAGGTACAAAGATTAACATTTATTAGTTTCTTACATGTCTTGTTCATCAGTCATCAAATTAAATTCGCCATTTAAGTGAGAAGCCTGTATTTTCATTTTAGGCAATCTTGGATCTATTCCTAGAAAAATAACTTGGGTACATTAAATGCCTCTTTTTGTTTTTGTGTATCTAAATATGCTTTGTAAAATTGAATGCCTTACTGAAAGAAAAAAAAAGCGGCAAACTTAAAGCATATACTGTCTTGTGCCCATCACTGTAGCTTCTAGAATTAGAGGCAATAAAATCTGAAAAGTCATGACTTTTAGCATCATCATTATCAAAGGGAGGATTTTTTTAAATTGGCATTTTTCCAAGCAAAAGCCACCAGGGAATCTTTTTAGGCTCAACTAGACATTCAGACTCGTAAGAATTAAAGAGGCCACAGTTGGTATTACATTCATTTAGCAGGACACAGGACAGGAAACAGAAGCAGGAAAATGTTAGGCATTTATCTTTCATAGGAGTCTTTGCAACCATCCAGAGAATAATCTCTGGCTCTCAAATGACAGTGTAGGTGCAAGATGAGAGCCACTTCAGTGAGTGCAGAGTCACCTTAGGCCTAGGAGCCCCATGTCCCAAATCAACCAATATTTCTGAATTTTATGAACAGAGCTTGCAGACTTCATTCAGAGGACAGGATCAATTGCAAGAGTCACTGCACCCAGAGAAGCCTAGACCTGTGGCTACCCACCAGTTATCTAGAATTGATTCACAGTTACCCCGATTCAGATGCAGTTTAGTAATCAGGAAACATTTTTACCATAGCCATGCTACCTAGCAACACAGCTGATGTTCTACCCTTATCAAAGGTTCAGAAGAATACAGCTAGAAGGATAACCTGAGGTCAGCCTCAGTCATAGAGCAGGAGAAAGGATTTCATTAACCCTTTACATATACGTCATAACCCAGGAGTTAATAAATTCTATTTTGCCATGAAGGGAGCTTTTCCTGATTAATAATATCCAGCCACCTGAGTTTGTTCTAGATAGAATCATTTGGCAAATCTGAAAATCACAAATTTGCATTCTTCTGTGACTCTCAGAAGAGCAGGTTATAAAAGCGGTATTTTTCTGATACGCTTAAAAACAAATTGCCAGGGATTTTAAGTATGTTTAGTTATTTTCATTAATATCTGGTCCTAAATTGGGCTAACTTTCTCTTTATAGAGGGATTTGATATCCTATCTGGTTAATTCCAAAGAATGTTGATAATGAACAGATACCTACAGAGCATTTGTGTTGCTGTCTTGTTTCTTTACCAGGTGTGCATTGAGACATACATATGCAGCTGTCACCAGCGTAGCATAAACACTGCTGTTCGGGCAACTCTCAGCCAAATGCTGAGTGACTTGACTTTACAGTTACGACAAAGGCAGGAGAATACGGTGAGTCCTCGGCACCCTCACCCCGTCATTCTTGGAGGTGTCCATGTGTCCCATGCCCTGGTACCCCTCCTGGCAGGGCTGCTTCCTACAGCAAACAGCAGGAAGGGCTTGCTTGCTTTAGAAGAACATTTATTTGCATAAATGAAGCTCTTTAGATTTTTCCTGTTTCACCCCAAAAGCTTTGAGAGTTTTTCCTTATGGTTTCCATAATATTTTAGTCATTGTTTTAAAATTTACTTTTCTTTTTAAATCATTTCTTAAAACATCATCTATTGAAAATTTCATTTAAAATGTGATATGTTAGCAAATACTGGAAATAAGTTTGAAATTAGGAAAAATAAATAGAATTCATCATATGCTTTGAGACTTGATATGTTTCTCTGTGTCACCTAAAAAATTGTTGCGGGGGGGCCGGGTGCGGTGGCTCATGCCTATAATCCTAGCACTCTGGGAGGCCGAGGCGGGCAGATCGTTCAAGGTCAGAAGTTTGAAACCAGCCTGAGCAAGAGCGAGACCTCGTCTCTACTAAAAATAGAGAGAAATTACTTGGCCAACTAAAAATATATAGAAAAAATTAGCCGGACATGGTGGCACATGCCTGTAGTTGCAGCTACTTGGGAGGCTGAGACAAGAGGATCGCTTGAGCCCAGGAGTTTGAGGTTGCTGTGAGCTAGGCTGATGCCACAGCACTCTACCCCAGGAAATACAGTGAGACTCTGTCTCAAATAAATAAATAAATAAATAAATAAAAAGATGGTGCCGGGAGGTCACCCCCCACCTGCTGGAGCCTTCAGGGTAAAGCTGAACTTGTCTGTTCTCTGTCATCAAAACCCACTAGAGCTTTTTGCTCTAAACTTGAACAGGTTGTCTACAATGAGCATTTCAGGGAAAAATGTAAATGTATTGGCTACTTATATAGATTATCTTCTGGGAATGTTAATGAGAGGATGATCTCCTCAAAATTGGTGTTTTGTATTTTTAAATCTGCCTCTGTAATAAGTCCGATTAATATTTTTAAAATCTGTGAAGAGTGCTCTGAAATGGCATTAGTTATTTTTTAAAATAGAAAAATCTCAGTCGCAGTCTGAAATAGCTCAGAAATTAATTTTCCAGAAATTAAGATTTCATGTTTAACTTCAATTATTTGTAATTTTTAATTTCAATTATTTTTATCATTTTTAGAAAATTGTGGAATTGAGGGGAACCTTAGAGATTATCTAGTCAAATTCTTTTATTCCTCACTTTACAGATGAGAAGATGAACCCCAGAGGGATGAAATTGAAATCTAAAATTAATGAGCTTCTCAGTGAAAGAGCCAGAACTAAACACCTCACTGGTCTGCTAACTATTCCCAGTCTAAGTTTCAGTTAATGTGTGTTCTGGCAGCCGGTGTTGAAAAATAGCACTAATCTGAAAAATAAATGTTGATTTTTTTTTTTTCTTTTCTGTTTGCTATATCCAAAGCCCAAGTTTCTATTAAAAATTATTTTAACTTGAGATATTTTCATTACTTTAACTTAACCCTTGTTAAAAACAATTTCATTTATATAAGGGTTTTGAATATGGTGATGTAGGATATTAATTTGAAGGAAATTAAAATCTCTAAGTAGAAAACATATTAAGAGAAAAAAATGTTTTTAATGGAAATCTAAGATGTTGAGAATTCTTATATTAATATATAGTCAGAGCCCATCCTTACTAAATGGCAACATGATCAAATGCTGTAATATTAACATCTGAATGTCTTTAAAAAAATGAAACTTACAGTTACAAAATGCTCCAATTATATGAGTTCATTTAATCTTATCCTTAAAATTTTAAGTGGGAAAGTTTTAGGTTTCAAGTCAAATGCCTCAGCCTTTCAGCTCACGTTGCTCTTCTGTGAGAATGGTCACGAGTAGTCGTAGAGTTCTGGATGATAGTGTAGGGCGGTCTGCCTCTGTCCTGGGTATCGGGTGGCTTACCAGCCTTCTGGTCCTACTCACCACTGACCATCTGGATCCACCCCAACCGGAGGCAAGATCCCAAATTGGGTAGAAAATTAGCATCTCCTGTTATTTCCTTTCTATTACTCATGCAGCCCCTGGATGTGATTCCATGTCCCAGAAAAAACACAATTCTTAGGATACTAATATTTGCAGCATTTGTGATGTCTAGTTGAAGGGAGACCGAATTAGGAATTTTTTAAAAAGCTATTGAAGGGGAGAGGCCCATAGGAATGATAAGGTTTGCTCTAAGGAGGCTGTGTGTTCCTCTGGGGGACACTGAGCATCACCTAGGGAAGACACGTGTATTTTCTAGCGTGACCCATCCCTGGAAAGACATCATGGGCCACCTCAGAATTACAGAGGTTCAAATACAGCGGAAGGAAAATAAATAATGTAGAATGTCAAAAACATAAGCATGAAATGTATCTTCAACCTAACATCTTTCCCCATCCCACCCCTACCCACAGGACAAATTGCAATTTTGATTTTATAGCCTTGGAAACCCAGCATATTATCCAGTTTTATTATTGAATTATTTCAGGTGACCAAAGTCATTGTTAAATTATAAGTTACTAGCTTCAAAAAGCAAAATTACCCCCATATAAATATTTGGGGCTAGAGGGTGGGGGCAGGGATTCTCCTACACTTAAAATAATTCAGATATGTTTATTCTGTAAAATATTGTTCTAAACTTGTATTTAGCCATGTGCTGAGTGGTAGACACTGATATAACCTTTCATAAAAATTGTTGTTGGAAGCAGCTGAGCTTGCAAATTAATGAACAGAGAATAGTAGAAATATGGGCCTATAACAAGCTTAAAAAAAATATCAGCACCATTGGATGATTCACATGTCTAGTGGTTAATTGGCATGAAAATGCCTTATTATCTACTGGTGCACAGAGGTAGAGAAAATAAATGCTTCCTTCCCAGTCTCAGCTCAGTAGTTGCTGAGTTACCCCTGCAATGGGAAATAAGTCTTAATAGTTGCAAACATCTTTCCCTTTCTTCAGGGTTCTGTCTCTGCCCTGATATTTCTAGATCTACCCAGCAGTAGCCAACAGTAGCTGGTCTGGTCAAACAATTGGAAGTTAATCTGCTCCCCCACCAAATAGAGGAAGACGATGCTTCTAGCCGGTGGTCACCTTTGGACCTATATTTTGGAGTCCGGAGCCTAATCCTTCTCATGGCCAAGAGTCTGTATTTATTAGTTGCCAGGCACAGCATAGACTGTGGCCTTGTGATAAATTGTTCTCTGTGCGAAATTAACTCACCTCTTTAGGCAGGCATTGCCCCAAGTCATAGCCCAGGAATTATAAAGTACACCATAGGGCTTAAACTTTCTGGAATTTTGTGGACTCCTGAATGAATTATTTTTGGAACTGATAAACTCAGTTCCAGACGTCATAGACTTTGTCATAAACACCATGAATACCTAAATGCTCTCAAGAGCTGAACGTGTGCTTAGGCAAGGAAGCTGAGCCCAGAGCACTCGGGATGCCATGCCATTTCTTAGAATTTTCCATTGTCTAAGAGTCAGGATTTTTCTTGCCTGAATTTCCTAATTGTCTGTGTATGTCTCCCTTACTAGATAATTGAAAACCCGGATGTCCCACAGGAATTCGGGAATCAAGGTATTGGATTTGATTTTTACTAGTTCAGTTTTAAAAGCAGGTATGAGAACGCCTACTATGTGCTTGGTGCTGGGGGTGTAAAGATGATGGGGAGCTCTCGGGTTAGTTTGCCATTCTCTTGGAGGTTGTGCTTAGCTTTGCCTCACGTGGTGTTATTTAATCAGCTGTTGTCTTCCTTCTGTTCCTGCACTCACTTATGCCAACCACACCTATTCCTGATCCAACTGTGCGAGGGAAATTAACTCTTCACGTACTTCTCATTTGGAGGCTGCTTTTGTTAGTTACTTCATTTTCCACAAAATCAGGTTTAATTGGTAAAGTGAGAATAATTGGATAGGATGGATAGAGGGTTGCAGAAATCTGATTGGTATAATACAGTGCTATTGCAACAGAATTATGTTTGTCAAATAGTAATTTTTTGACATGAAAATTGAGTAATCTCACAGGGAATCTTGTAGACAGTGCAATTTAAGTAGCAGATGAAATCAAGTTAAGGAACTTTCATTCTGACCCACAGGAAAAGAAAAACTATAGAAGTCTATGCATAATTGACAAGCAATCTAATTTTTAAAAACAGGTTTGGTAATATTATTCCCTGAAAGAGATATGAAAAAATTCAAATCATCTGATTAAAAAATTGAACTATAGATTTTATTTTAGACTTTATTCAGTAATTTTTTAAATATTGCAAAAATCTGCTTCGCTTTTATATTTTTACCAGTTAATGACACGGAGAAGGGAGGGTGAGTGTGGGGAGAAGATGAAAAGGGGCGGGAATGAAATAAAGAGAGGGAAACAGCTAAGCAGCCACAATTAGGATAAAAACAGTAAATGAAAGAAATGCTTTAAGTCATTTTCTAAAGCATTTGGAGTGTATTGTTCTAGTTCCCTCCTGCTGTGTTCTTGGCTGTGGACTGAAGGTATCCTTTTCAGCCTTGGAAGATCTCAATGATGTGCTCCAAGATTTTCCAACTGTCTTTTACTCTCTTTTTGGCTATTGCATTCTCATAAAAGCTTTACTTTAATGTAGGATGATTTGATAAACTAAAAAGAAGGTCAAAGTCCTCTTGGCCAAGAATACGTCTCTAAAACTTAGTAAAAAATTGATGGAGGGACTCATTTGAAGTTTATTGAAAATTGAGCTTAAGCACTACTTTTGGGTTTTATTTATTTCATACTATATTTTGTCATTGTACCTTATCATTTCTCAATTTTTTTCCCTGCATTTAAGACCTTAAATTCTGAGAGTTAGCCATTTATTTCTCTTTACTCTGTCTTCTTCTAACTTTTATTTGCTTTCTTACACTCTTGCCATTTTTTTCCTCCATCTTCCTTGGCTTCACAGTCATTTATTCATTTATACATTCATCAGATTCTTTGCTACATTTGTGTAAGTTTTATAGAGTTTTATTTTAGAAAACAAATGCTATTTGTTATTCAACTTGGCCTGACAATTCCATGAATTTGGTATTACTCATCCCATTTTGCCAAACCTGAAACTTACCCAAGCTCACACAATCAGCAAGTTGTGGACCTGTAGTTGAACAGATTCCAAATTGTAGACTGCCCTCCCCCCCCCCACATTGCTTCTGTGAGAGTCTCGGTTCTAGTTTCTGGAAACTAGAACACCTCTGGAGGGAAAAATTATTTTTCTGACATTGGCTCCATAATCAACAAAGACCATATGTCCTGTGGACATTGAACAAATAGTTAAAGTAAAAAGACGGTGGCTAAATTACTTTGCTCTTTTTTCCTCTGGTTTCTTAGTTCCAAAGTCCATCTTTTTCCATGCTTCTTTATTTTATCCTCTGGAATACAACTTTAATCAGCTCAGAAGACCCAGAAATTCAAGAGATCAGAATAAAGGACACATATGTAGTCTACTGGCCTAAGTATTGAGAAAATTGCTATCCATTGTGTTTTTTTTTTTTAATTAGCTAAATCTCCTTTTGTTATGTGAGAGTGAATTTTATTTATAAGAAACAATCTTTTTTTTTACTATCTTTGGAGTGTTTTATTTTAGAAAGGAATAATTGTACTTGATTCTTTTCTGTGATCATTTTGGCGGCCAAGGGCTTCTCCACATCTGAAAATCAATCATCTTTACAGTAAAAAAGACATCTGAAGTGGAGGCTGGGAAGGACTGTTCAGGGAGCTTGTGGCTCCCCATTGCTGATGTCTAATGCCTGTCACCTCCTCTGTTTTGAAGGGCGCACAGTAGAGTCCCTCTGCGATGATGTTGTCTCTGTACTCACCGTCCTGTGTGAGAAGCTACAAGTCGCCATAAAGTAAGTGCCTTAACCATTACTGCCCTTATTCCCCAAAGGTCTGTTTCTGAAATAACCTTTGTCTTACAGCATCCCTTAAAATTGAAGATTGTAGAGACAATAGTTTCCCTCCACTGGTATTCACCTGTCATTCCTGAAGAATATATTCTGAAATTTTGGGCAATCTCAAATTACCAAATGCTATTATTAAGTATATGATTTTCTGATGTGAAAATGGGGAAACAACACCTTGCAAAGAAGAGTTAATCCCTTGCACATGGAGCTGGGTCGGGAGAATGTTGGGCTAAGAGCTAGTTGGTGTAAGGGCTAGTCTTAAGTCGGGCAGATCCCAGCTGCGTGCCTGCGAATGACCCTTCTCCAACTGTGCTGCATTTTCTTCTTCTGTCAAAGACAAGGTTGGACTATGTGATCTTTCTTTATTTCTTTCCTGAGCCTATGAGCTCACACACATATCTTTAAAAAAAGGCTTGTTGTTCTTCTGACTTTTATATAGTTTTCCATTTTTGCATGCCAACTTTATCAATAATAGGAATTCATTTAGGTGATGTCTGCTGACCCAATTCTCCATGTAGTCAGTTAATAAGACAATATATATATCTGCAGTAAATCCAGATCATTAAAAAAAACTGAACAAAAAAAAACCAGACGTTCAAGGTGGGATGAAATGTCTCTATTAGCTCCATGTGTAGTGAATCACAAAATTCTACAACACAGTAAGAAACTGAAGTCCTCTTCAAATTACGAAAGACACATGAAACCATCACTTATTGGTGGCTAGAACATTTGATAATGCAGAAAACATACTTGTAGAATTTTGAATACAGGAATGAGTTAGGAAAAATAGTCTATTTGCAGACATGACTGAGGGCTCTCACTTTGCTGGAAACTTGGTTTTGTTGTTGATTCTTTTGTTTTTGTTTTTTCAGAAATTTAGGATTGTTTTTAAGCTAAGTTTAGGATTACTCTTAAAAGTTGTTGCCAAATCGTTTCTACATTGATTTATTGTAGAAGAAATATCCCCTTGGTCCTCTAGGTCACCTTCGTATTTTGACCAAATTAACTTTCTGTCAGGCACTTAAAAATCAAACAGAATAAAACAGTGGTTACCAGGGCTGAGGGGGGAAGGAAATGGAGGGATATAGGTGAAAGGATACAAAATAGCAAATGTGTAGGATGAACAAGTCAAAAGATCTAATGTAAAACATGAGGACTATAGTTACAGAGTATTAAATTCAGGATTTTGGCTAAATGAGTGGATTGCAGCTGCTCTTGCCGTGGGGCTTGGGGAGGGGAATGGTAACTATGTGAGATGATGGACAGGTTAATTTGTTTCACTATAATAACCATTTTACTATACACACGAGGTATGTATCTTATAACATAATGTTGTATACCTTCCATATACACAGTAAAATTTATTTTAAACAAATAAAAGGGTCTATTTAATACATGGGTAGATAAACCAAAAAGAAATAGCACTTAACTTTTGCCCTACCCACCCCCAAACTCAAATTCTCTCATCTTGTACCCCAGGCAGGCAGCAGGTCTGGGATTTTTTCCCTCCTCAGGAAGGGTGAGTCTAACAGCAGATGAGATGTAAATAGTTCCTGCTGTACCCTGCCCAGGTCCCCACCTTTCCTGACCATGGAGTGTTGGAACAGTAGAGCTGGCACTCAGATTACCGTCCTAACCTAAGGGCTATAGCACCAACTACAGTGAGCCCATCTGTAGGGCCCCTGTGCCACATGGTTTGCTTGGGACAGTCCCAGGTTATGCCTGTTGTGTAATAATTATAATCACCCTCCTTCACTCTAAAGGTGTTCTATAGGTTATGTCTTCACTCTACTCGTCATAACCAGGGTTTTGATTTCTTCTAGTCCTTATTCCTCCCCAGCCCTGCCCTGTTCCTTTCCATCATAATGAAGGCAGCTGTCACATCCAAACTGGGATATGTTTTGAGTGGCATATTTTCTCCTAAGACCCAATCAAGAGTGCTGTTTGGTCACTACTGGCTCAACTGCACTGCTTTTGTTGGATTACCTGGTTAAAACTCCTGTTCTGCCCCTTGCTAGAAAGATCTCAACATCTCCTAAGCTTGTGTATCCTATAAAATACTTAATATACTATTTATTTGATAATTATCATGATATATAGAATATAATATCAGTAGTATAAAATATTTTAGGATTTTCATAAGATTGAATAAGAAAATTCACTTAAGAGTTCCCATGCTCATCAGCCAGCATCACCTGGAGCACCTGAGGTTAACAGAGTAGGTTTATTATCTTGTCATATGAGGGTGCTGCTCCCCCGTGGGGAACCATAGGGCATCCAGTTGAAGCTTGTTAGAGGGGATTGTTACGGTATTTGAGCTTGAGACAGGTGAATTTGGGGTGGATTAGCAGAACTGAGGGTTCTGTTCAAGGATTGTGTGCTGTCAGAAAGTGGGGACAGTTCTGGCGTTGGGCATTTTTTATCTAGCAGACAGGACGAACAGACAGGAGCTAGAGTTGTTATTCAAGAAGAAATAGGACTCACTCTCAGGGGAGGGGGACATTTGGTCATTTGTGTCACTGTAGAGAACCCTTGTTTAAAAAAGAAAAGTCTCTGTCCAGGCATGGTTGTTGTTTGGCTTTCATCTTGTTCCATTGTGATCATGGCAAGTCCTTGTCTACTGTTAACATCTGAGAACTTGTTTGTGTTCAACAGGGAGCACCACCACCTCGCTGGCAGCAACGAGGTAGTTGCCAGTGGTCAAGGATGCTTGTTCTCCACCCCACCCCACCCCAGGTCTTGGCATTGTAAGGAATAAAATGAAAGCTACTAGAACTTTGAAATATATAAAGACTGTGTTCATTACTTCACAGGTTAAGGAAAATAAATTAGCTAAATATTTCTTCTGAATGGTTTCTAAGGGGAAAAACCTGATATTTTTAAGTGCTAAAAAGGTAGGAGAGGCTCATGGTAGTTATACCAATTAATAATTAAAACCTTGCCAGCAGGATAAGTCAGAATGGGTCTATAGGTCCATAAATGATGGGCTTAAAACATACCATTGTTCTTTAATCAGAAAAGAGTCTTCAACTAGGTCCAACAAATGCCTAGCATCATTCTGGGATTCAAGTTCATGGTTCTTTAAAACCTGGGCAGTTCCAACATCAGCTCCAGGAACCCCTCATCTGTAGGGCAGCCATATGACCTGGTTTATCTGGGACAGTCCAAGGTTATGCTTGTTTTATAACTTTATAAGCATTCAGTTTTGACACCTTCTAGGAAGTACTGCTGTAAGTGGAATTTTATACGGTGCCTAGCATGTAGTAAATATTTGCTATATATTAGCTCTAAACTGGTTTGTTTACTTACAGAATTGTTGCTGTTAATTCTAGTTTATGATGCAGTTAGGAACACACAGCTTCTTATTCAGAAATTTGTAGATTGTTAGAAAAATGCAACACACAAACATACATTGCAAATGTGTACACACACACGCACTAGAAGCTAAATGTCATAGATTTCAAGCAGTCACTGAAAAACAAAGAAACATTTCTTAACCATATGCCTTGAGAAAAGACTTTAAAAGGGGAAATATGATACATACGTGTTTTTCTAGGATTCCTCATTATATGTTGGATCAAAGATAGCTTTAGGCATATTATTACAAGCTTAATGATATTTATAGGATTCTCATAGACTTGCTTGGTTTTCCAATGTAATTTCCCTGGTCATAATTCTGCCTCTAGAGATTATCTGCTTTTGATTTTGATCTTTCCCATTGTGATTCTACTACCCTAAGATGGGGGTGGGGGTGGTTCTGCTGGGGGTGCTTAGCTCAGCTGCAATGGGAGACATTTATAACCACCTGGTCAGATAAGACTGTACCCTTGGCTGCTCTTGGTCTGGTGATTCTGATCATTTTCCTTGTTAAGTTTTCACATCTTTACCATTTCTTACAGTTTTACTACCTAATTCCTTTCTTTCTTTTTTTTTTAAGTTTAATCAAATTTTATTTATTTATTTTTTATTTTTTTATTTTTTAATTTCAGGATATTATTGGGGTACAAATGTTAAGGTTATGTATATTGCCCATGCCCCCCCTCCCCCCTCAAGTCAGAGCTTCAAGCATGACCATCCCCTAAACGTTGCACATCTCACTCATTGTGTTTGTATATACCCATCCCCTCCTCCCCACTCCCACCTGCCCGACACCCGATAAATGTTATTCCTATATGTCCACTTAGGTGTTGATCTGTTAATACCAATTTGCTGGTGAGTACATGTGGTGCTGGTTTTTCCATTCTTGAGATACTTCACTTAGTAGAATGGGTTCCAGCTCTAACCAGGAAAATACAAGAGGTGCTATATCACCATTGTTTCTTAAAGCTCAATAGTACTCCATGGTATATATATACCACATTTTATTAATCCATTCATGAATTGATAGGCACTTGGGTTGTTTCCACAACTTTGCAGTTATAAATTGTGCTGCTATAAACATTCAAGTGCAGGTGTCTTTTTCATAAAGTGACTTTTGATCTTTTGGGTCTTGATGCCTCATCTACCTTTTAAACAGGTTCTTCCTTTAAAACCTCATCATGGTCAGTACTTCCCCTAAACAACCATTTCCAAAATCAGTGCCCAAATACTTCACAGGACTTCAGCTCCGAAGGAGTGTGTACTCATGATATGTTCAGTTTCCCAGGAGGTTCAGAAAATATATTCAGGTACTCGAACAACTCCCTCGTGTGCCTTGGAGATGTGGTATTAATAGAGTGCTATATTAGGTACATTGAGTTACATGATGCTGTTTAAATCCAAGAATTTTTGGAACGGTAATTGGATTTAAAATGATATTTATTCTCTGCCTGTCTCCCATCACCCTCTCCCTGCATCCCTCTCCTCCTAGTACAGAATGTCAGAGCGGAGTCTATACAAAAGCAGGCCTGGAATTGATGAGGCCTGCCTGAGTGTTCCTAGCATTTGTGCTAATTCCATTCTGCTCCTTACCGAATTACTTAATTTCCTATCTCCTTTTTCTAACTAAAGTCACATCTGTTTCTAAGGGAGGCAATTCAAAATGGTTCAAGATAAAACTTCCGAGATCTGGAAGGTGCTGCCAGCTCACCCTCACGGTACCCTCGCATGGTGGGTGGCTGCTTCGCCTTCACAACCCGCTGGTCCACCCCAGGAGTGTTCTCCGCGGACCGTGAGCCTGTGCAGTGATGAGCATGAGACCAGCAGATACCGTATTTCCCCGAAAATAAGACCTACTCATAAAATAAGCCCCAGCAGGATTTCTAAGCATTTTCGCAATATAAGCCCTACCCCGAAAATAAGACCTAGTGATGGGTGTGGCTATGTAGCGTATCTGCACAACCCATGCGTTTCGTTGTGGAGCAGTAAAAAAGACAGCAGCCCTTCTCATCTGCCCCATTGTGACAACTACTATCCCAGAGGTGACCAGAAAGGTGCGGGCAGCCCCACCAACAAGGTCGGCTCCCCCTGTCAGGTCCCGGCCATCCTGTGCGTGCTGCATGCTGAGGCTTTGAGGGGAAAATAACACATCCCCTGAAAATAAGCCTTAGGCTGTCTTCTTGAAAAATAAATATAAGACCCTGTCTTATTTTCATGGAAACACGGTACTCAACCTGCCAACCATGAAATGCTCAAACAAAAGACCAGGAAAAGTGACTCATACCTCTCCTAAGTAGATAGATTTTTCCCTCATGTGTTTTGAAACAGCTGTCTGGTTTCCAGGCTACTTTCTGCCCTGTGCATTTTGCTTATTTGTTTGTCCGTATAAGTAAGACAAATATTAAAGGCACACACACTGCGTGTGCACGTGTGTATCTAGCAAGGGGTGTGGGTGGAAGGTGCTTACGTTTCAAACAGCTCCTTTAGTGGCATGACTCATGCAAAGCCACGAGCACTTGTTTGCCAGGCTCCTGCGGCCCACAGGAAAGCTGCCGTACTCGGTCTCCATGGAGACTCCTGGCCAGTTGCCTTGGCAATGTGTCCCCTTTCAGCCAGTCTGATGCCTCGGGGTTGCGGGGTCTGCCTGGAACACCTTGCAGATACTGACGGGAACCTTGAATGCTAGTAGCTTTTCTATGGACTTCTTTCCATATTATATCAGAAATTGAGACTCTTTATTGACTAGAGTTATTTTAGTTTTGTGATGCTAGACTGGCAGTTTGAGAGAGAAAGAAAAAATTTTGAATTGGGGCATTTATTATAGTAATTATTCTTCTTAATGAGTCAAGCGATTGGTCAGAAAGATTAACCTGAGACTACAGTGAAAGCGACACTTCCAGAACCGAGTCTTTAAATCCAGTTTATTATTTGATATCGTGGCCCCTTATTTTGCCCTCTCTAATCTGTTCTTTCTAAAGCATAGAGAATGGGTGTTCTGAAACACAGATCTGGTCATGTCAGTCTTCATCTACCTGCAGAATAAAGTCCAGACATCTTAGCACAGCCTGCCAGGCTTTCCTGAGTGGCCTCTGCCCACCTCTTCAGCACCCACGTGCCGAAGCCTTCCCCACACTCTGTGTTTCAGCGCCAAACTCTGGGCCCAAGAATCTCCCCTTCTGCCCTCATGCTTTGCACACACCCTCTCCCTAACTTCACCATGGGACAGACTCCTACTTCAAATTTTGGTCTCCACTGAGACACCATACCCTGTAGAAATTCTTTCTGGATCTTTCTAAGGAGATGCCCCGTCCTCCGTGGTCTCCTAGAACCTTGTATTAGGTCATTCATGTACAGCACCACACACCAGTGCTTCATCCACTTGCTTATCTGCCTCTCTGGTCCCATAAGCATGAAGAATGTGCTGTTTCTGGTCAGCAACTGTGTCTTGTTCAATAGTATAGGGGAACCTGTAGGAGAAGTAGTTCTTGGCCCAAGAATGGCTAATTATTTTTTTGCCTTTCTTACTCTTCCTCCAACCATCACCTTTCTCTTGGCAAACAGTTATAATTTTTGTGGAGATTCAGCCTTTATACATCTCTTCCTGGCCCTCAGAGCGGGTGGTGGAGTATATCCAAATAAAAGCAGCATTCTCTTTGCAAAATAATGACATCATTTTAATCATCATATAGTTCTTTTTGAACAAGGGAATTCTTAGAATATAGGTCAGCAACCTTTTTCTATAAAGGGCCACAGGAGACTATCTCTGTCTCCCATTCATCTTTGTTTTTGTTTCGTTTTAGAACCTTTTAAAAACATTTGTTAGTTCACAGGCCATGGGCAGGCCTTTCCCCTTGAGCTGTAGCTCGACAACAGGCTTTAGAGCCTAAAATATCAATGTCAGGGCGTTTAATATAGCACTTAAAGGAGGGACTCTCTCCACCCATTTGACTATCCTCTGTCTTAAAATTGCAGTCTTTCTCAACCTGGCCGTTGTATGGATGTAACCTCTGGCCTTTGGGATGGGCTGGTGTTAACTTCTCTTTGCTTCCTTCCTATCTCCTTAAGTTTCTAATTTGCTTTTCCTTTCCACTCCCTTCTCCTGGATTGATTTGAACTATTAATGGCACTAGGCTTCCTTTGGGCATTTATTTATTTGTAATTAGGAGAAAAGAGGTACAACCAAAAATTATTTTTATAAGCAAGTTTCAGCTTCTTCTGAATTCCTGAGTAAATTCTCTCAAAAGGATTTATTATATATTTGTAGTAAATGTGTCCTTGAAAATTAAATTCTTCCTCAGCCCTGTCACTCTTGTCACCTACCTAGATTTTAATACTTTCTGGCGGGCTGGGCAGAAAATTGAATCTGGATATAAGAATGTGCTTCCCACAGAATTGTCTGTTTTCTTGTCTGGCTCTATGGAGGAACCCTGTAATAATAATTTGGGGAAAGATAATATGTCCCTTGAAAAACCATGTTCCTTCAATAAACAAAGAAGAAAAGTCAAATGCAAGTTAGTGAAGTGTTCACCAATTAAAAGATAATGTGGTAAATGGTCTCTTGAAAAGTTTAGATAATTAAACATTAAAAATTAACATTTCTAGAATAAATTATGGACTTTCATTAATATATGAATACTTGTTCATTAATTGTACCAAATGGTCTCGTAGAACCTTGTATTTGGTCATTCATGTACAGCACCACACACCAGTGCTTCATCCACTTGCTTATCTGTCTCTCTGGTCCCATAAGCATGAAGAACGTGCTGTTTCCGGTCAGGAACTGTGTCTTGTTCAATAGTATAGGGGAACTTGTAGGAGAAGTAGTTCCTGGCCCAAGAATGGCTAATTATTTTTTTGCCTATACTAATGTATATATACTATACTATACTAATGTAAGATGTTAATACTAGGATAAACTGGTTGGGCATGGTGGCTCACACCTGAATTCTAGCACTTTGAGAGCCCAAGGTGGGAGGATCTCATGAGGCCAGAAGTTCAAGACCAGCCTGGGCAACATAGAGACTTCATCTCTACAAAAGAAAAAAAACCCAATTAGCTTGGCGTGGTGGTACACACCTATAGTCCCAACTACTTGGGAGGCTGAAGCAAGTGGATGGCTTGAGCCCAGGAATTCCAGTTTACAGTGAGCAGTGATCTGGGCCCTGCACTCCAGCCTGGGTGACAGAGTGAATAAATAAGATAAACCATGTGTGAGGGGTAACATATGGTCACTCGCTGTTTTATGCTTTGATTTCTATAAATCTACAACTGCCCTAAAAAGTAAAGTTTATTGATAAAAATAAAAAACACCCCAACTGTATTAGCTTGCTAAGGCTGCTATAGCAAAGTACTACAAACTGGGTGCCTTAAAGTTTAACAACTTAAACTGTTGCGGCTTAGACAACTGAAATTAATTGTATTACAGTTCTGGAGGCTTCAAGTCCAAGATCAAAGTGTGGGGGGTTGGCTCCTTCTGAGAGCTGTGAGGGAAAGTTCTATTCCAGCCTCTTTCCTTGGTGTGTAGATGGCCATCTCCTCCGTGTGTCTCTTTGCACCATCTTCCCTCTATGTGTGTCTCTGTCTCCAAATTTCCATATTTTTAAGGACACCAGGCCGGTTGGATTAGTGTCCCCTTTAACTTGATTATCTCTCTAAAGACCAGTCTCCAAATCAGGTCACGTTGGGAGGTGCTGGGGATTAGGATTTCAACTTATGAATTTCGGGGGTCAGGAGGGAACACAGTTCAACCCATAACACTAACCACCCTTTGTAAAAATGAGTGCTTTAGTAATGCCTGACATTTTTGCGAGTGTTTTTCCACATCACCCCTTTAATTTTACCTTGTATCTTGTCTGCGTTTGTGTGTGGGTTCCGCTGCTCCTCAGCGACAGCCAGCAGCTGCAGCTTCTGTACCTGGAGTGCATCCTGTCCGTGCTCAGCAGCTCCTCCTCCTGCATGTACCTGCATAGGGGATTCACAGACCTCATCTGGTGAGCACCCCTCCCGGCCCCTCCACGCCAGCCCAGGGACCCTGCTGGCCATGTCTCTGGGCTCCTTTCCTCAGTATCAATGACCCACCAGTAGTTTTATCTGTGCATAAATGTTTTAGAGGGAAGGGAGGGGAGTTGCTTTGTTTACACGTATCAGACCAAAATCCAGAGAGAAACTGGTGATGGTTAGGACAGAATATGCTTCCAAGGCTCTCTTTCATTGTGTCTACATCATAGCATCATAGAAGACAAGAACCAGAGTTTCTGCATTTTCAGTTTGTTCAGAAAGCATCTACAGGCACCAGAGCCTTATGCAGTGGGGCAAGAGGTAGTGAACTTTACTTTTCGCCCTACCCTGGTACATCCTCCTTCTTAACCTGAATACTTGTCACTTTCACAGTCAGAGATTCCCAGAAGTGACAGGCCCTGCAGGCAGCCAACTAGTTGCTGTGCGTCCCTGAGCTCATCAACAGGGAGGAAGTTGAATGACAGGTGTCAGAATGGAATTTGAAATTAACTTCTCAAATGAGAAATAATTTTATTTATAGTAAGATGAAGCTTGATAACTAAGCCACATAGCATGCTGAGTCTATTTCTTCACATAAGATGATTTCTTAATGCTTCTCTTGCTATTTGACTTAGTTCATCCTAGCTCCGTTGATGAGGAAAAGTATTCTGTTGATATACCCAGAAGTGATGGAGAGATTCGGAATGCTAGGCAGAACATAGCCAAAAGAAGGAGCAGTGAAGAACCCCGTTCTTACAAGTCCTTTATGTGGCACCTGCTGTTTACCCACGCGGTAGTATTCATGTTTGACTTGAGACCTCTGTCTCTTCCCAGGAAAAACCTCTGTCCTGCTCTCATCGTGATCCTGGGGAACCCGATTCACGACAAAACCATCACGTCTGCTCACAGCAGCAGTGCCAGCACGAGCACAGAGTCAGAGTCTGCGTCCCCCGGAGTTTCCGACCACGGCCGGGGGTCGGGCTGCTCCTGCACGGCACCGGCCCTGAGCGGGCCCGTGGCCCGGACCATCTACTACATCGCGGCCGAGCTCGTCCGGCTGGTGGGGTCGGTGGACTCCATGAAGCCGGTGCTCCAGTCCCTCTACCACCGAGTGCTGCTTTACCCCCCACCCCAGCACCGGGTAGAAGCCATCAAAATAATGAAAGAGGTGAGGAGGGCACTGATGGCCACTGGGCTTTCCTGGGGGGGGGGGTCTGGACACAGTGCCCTGCACACAGGAAGCTCAGAAAATGCTGGCTGATCCCTCACTGGAACTTCCTTGCTACCATGTGGTCTCCAGTAACAAACGGTATCTCTGGAGTCAGTGTATGTACGTGCATTGGGAGCCGGGTTAAGGAAGGGTTGATGATGCTCACTGATGCAAAACTGTTGGATAATGGAGCCACGTGCTTGTTAAAACTCCATTAGCTGTGCACTCCAGGCTGAGATATCATTCTGCTAACTTAGGTGCTATTTGTGCAGAGATACACATTTATTCACCTTTACCAAAACTGGATTTCAAAATGATTTTATACTCAGGTTGTACATCAGCCAAGACAGAGTTTTACCAGTGTCTGATTGCTAAAAGGAATCCCTTCACCCCATTCCTTCTTTCGCCTCATTTCTCCCAGATGTCATGACCCCAAGGAGAACATAAGGGTTGTACAGCTTGTAATAGTCATCCAGTGTGCTGCTTTATGGATTCGAGGAGGAATTAGGGTTATTTTGAAGGTACTTCAAAGATTCTTCTGCTTTCTCTCAAAGAACCAAAAGAGTTATCAGCATTTTAATATTTGTGAACTTGTTCATAAAGGTCAAATTGCATTTCCTTTTGGTACCTAACCCCGCTAAAACCAGAGTAACCAAATTCCCTTGTTGATGATTTATTGCCTTTAAGCAATATTTGCCAACAACCAATTTCTGCAGAGTTAAATTTGAATTGCTTCTTAGTATTGTTGTAATGAGATTTGATTGTAATGAATAATAGAAAGTTCTGATGCAACATTTCTAGAAATGAAGAAATGAAGGAGTGAACCAGATTTAATGTCAGGTCAAGAAAATCTACATGCATACAATAATAATTGCCATTCTTTTTCTTGCCTACTGTATACCAGGTACTTCACATATATTATCTCTAATATTCATAACAACTTTGTGAAGTTGTGTATCAACTTTATTTTTGCTGGTGAGGAATATTACTACTTTTCCCCATCAGAGTGTTCAGGCCATGGAGATCCAAAGGCCGCTTTGAGACCTTATCTCCCTTAGGTTGGCGAACACAGTATAGCTTTGGAGGCCAGTGAGACTACACTACTCTGTACAGCAGCACCTCGTGTGGGGCTCTGTCCCCACCCCTGTTAAACTTGCAGCCTGCAGGGGCAGGAGGGGGCTCCTCCTGACAGGCGGATCCCCAGGGAGAGGGGAGAGGAAGGGGCTGGCTGTGTAAGCTCAGCTCCTTATCCTACATTCACCAGGCAGACCAGGGCTCCCTCTGCACCTGGGAGGAATAAGAGGAGGGGAGAAGAGTGGCCCAGAATGTTACTGTACTTGATAATCTTCTTTATAGAAATGCGATGCCAGGGGAAAGGAATTTCCCTCCCATGAAGAAACTAAGAGGCCAAATGATTTGTCCAAAGTGCCAGAGAGAGAGAAAAGGTGCAAACCCTGACCCTAAGCCCATGGGTTTTTCGTATACCACTTTTATGACTGGACTCTCATGTTGCAGTGCAGATGATTCCAGAAGCCCCTTTCTTAGTGCTACCCATTTCACGAGCCTGAGTTTAAGAGTCAGGATTCAAATCCTCTCTTGGCTACTAACCAGCTAGGTGATAGTAGGTAAATCATTTAGCTCTGAACTTACTGTTTTGTCATCTGTACATCATTATAATATTCCAAAGGTTACAACTTCAAAGAATAATAAAGTTTGCATAAATACTTTGTAAGTATAAAATGCTGCACAAATATTTGGTGCACTTACTGCTACCCTAAAGAAGAGAAAACAAAACACATGAAGGCTGAAGATGACTGGTCCAATCCTGCTCCTGCCTGTTTGTTATTTTCCTTTAAGTCTTAATGGACCTGTGTCCATAAATCACCACTGTTAACAGTTCTGCCATTGCCCAGCGCTTTCTAATGGCTTGTTATTGCCTCTCCCTTCAGAGTCATCTGAATGACTCTGCCCAGTTTCCAGAGTCGTCTCCCATCATTCCCGTTTCCCATCATTTCCCAGGCTGCAATTTCACTCCACCTGCCCCGCTTTGTTCAATTCCTACCTTCCTGCCTCATCCAGAATACTCCCACCCCTATTCCTGCAAGCTGCTTCCCCTTAGCAGGGTTGGGTGTTTGATTACAGCCTAGGCTAGATATTAATACTGTTAACACTTCACATTAGTTTATTCAGAAACTCCCTTATGAAGAAAATATGCCCATTTTCCAGGTGGGGAAGCTGAGGCTCTGGGGAGAGAAGTCACTTGCCCAAAGCCCTCACCTTGTGAGGAGTAGGGCTAGGACATGAACTCATGTATTTCAAGTACAGCTGCCTCTTTGCTATCAAGATTGGCTTCCTTCATGGTTCTGGTTCCTCAAACCACTCACCTTGCTCTTTTTAAAATTCCATCCTTCCGTTTAGCAGTTGATTACATGTCCCATATCGCAGATCGTTTCACAATGTAAGTTGGAATAAGCTGCTTCTCAAATATATTTTTGTATATGTTGTTTTCGTATATTTCCCCCAGTATTTAACACTACAGTGCTGGAAGAAGAATAAGTGTTTAATAAGTTTTGACTGAATGACAGATGGACCTGGAGACAAAATGTCTGCAAAGAGGCTATTTTGTAAGCCCCAAAAACCTTTCTTTATCCCCCCCAAATTGGCAGGCATTGGAGCTGCCCACTGTTGACCCACTTGATACCTGAATGCTAAGTAAATACTTTGCATATGGGATATGTAGGTGTTTAAGTATATTTCAAATAATGTCTTTACTATTACAAAGGAAATTAGTTATGTTTTTCCCTTTTTTCTTAGATTTTCTAGCTTCCCAATTTGATTTTACAGAGGCGAGGCTAGAGTTGGACACTAGCACCTGAATAACATGTCCAGGCAATGCTGTCCCGAGGAGCCCAACAGACTAATTGGGGCCAGCGAGGGTGCTCTGAAAAGCAGTGTCTCCACTTTACATGACAAAACCAATAATTTGGAAACATTGGTAACCTAGATACCAAAATGTACAGGGCTATGCACACAAAGAAAACCACTGGGTACACAGGATGTTTGCTTAGCCTTTTAAAGTTTAAACGCTTGGTATGTGATTTCCCTGTTCTCGTTTCAGTTTGTCACTCTGCCATATGTACTATGTGTCTATTAATCAAGGACATACAGGACACTTTGTTTTTCAAAGAACACGCTCTTTTCTGTTTCTACTTTCCCCCAAAATGAACAGTAACGCAAAAGTAGTTCACTTTGCTTCAGTTTCTCTCTCCTGTGGCTCATCTTTAGAGGGAGTCTCCTAGTCTTTTTTTTGAGACAGAGTCTCACTCTGTTGCCCTGGCTAGAGTGCCGTGGCGTCAGCCTAGCTCACAGCAACCTCAAACTCATGGGCTCAGTTGATCCTACTGCCTCAGCCTCCTGAATAGCTGGGACTACAGGCATGTGCCATCATGCCCGGCTAATTTTTTTCTATATATTTTTAGTTGGCCAATTAATTTTCTTCCTTTTTTTAGTAGAGGCAGGGTCTCGCTCTTGCTCAGGCTGGTTTCGAACTCCTGACCTTGAGTGATCTGCCTGCCTCAGCCTTGCAGAGTGCTAGGATTACAGGCATGAGCCACCGCGCCTGGCCGAGTCTCCTAGTCTTTATCAGACCTGTGACACCCCGACTGCTCACCCCACGTTCCTTGTTCCCAACTGAAGAAGCTGAGACTGAAAGTGTCTTGCCTTTCTTTTAGTGTTCGTTCAGGATTCTTCAGAAGGCTAATCAGAACCCAGATTCTGAAGCGATGGAGAAATACACACAAGATTAATGTGGGAATTAAAATATATTATCTAATTTAGTACGGGTGAAGTTGGATTAGCAAATGTGGTGGGATCCCAGGAGAGAGTGAGGTTTCCCACTCCATCCTGGGAACTGCACTTACCCTTCTAGCAAGAGACGGAGCAGCTAGAGGCAGCAGGTCTAGCCACTTCACTGCAGACCTGTGGAGAGGGCAGGAGAGAGAGAAGAAATATGAAAAGAGGGAAAGAGGAGAGCTGCTGAAAATAAAACTTTTTCCATGTAATATACCTTTGCCTGCTTTGGAATATAAATCACTTTGCAAATGAATAACAATGGGATATCTGCTCTGCACACACTTCATTAACCATTCTTTCCTTTAATGAATTCAGCCTTGAATTGAAATTTTCTATAAATTCCTCTACCATATGGAAATAAACATTGGTTAAACCTGAACAATTATGAAAATTCTGTACATGGAAACTTGTGAGCAGGTAGCTAAAGCCATATACAGGAGGATATTTATGGCTTTAACTCCTTATATTAAAAAGTTGAAAAACCTAAAATTAATGACCAAATTCTCCAACTTCAATAGTTAGAAAAAAAGAGCAGAATAAATTCAAAGAAAGTTGAAAGGATGAAAAATAAGGATAAAAGCAGAAAATAATGTGATAAAAAGCAAATATACTATAAACGATCAAAAGCAGAAAATGTTAGGACTTTGAAAAGACTAGGAAAATTGAAAACCTTCTGTCAAGAGGAATTTTAAAAATTCCAGAACAGGTACAAGGAAACAGAATTAAGAATGAAAAAAAATGGGCCAGGTGAGGTGGCTTACGCCTATAATCCTAGCACTCTGGGAGGCCGAGGCAGGAAGATCCCTTGAGGTCAAGAGTTTGAGACCAGCCTGAGCAAGAGTGAGACCCTGTCTCTACTAAAAATAGAAAAAATTAGCTGGGCATGGTGGTACATGCCTGTAGTCCAGCTACTCAGAAGGCTGAGGCAGGAGGATCGCTTGAGCCCAGGAGATTGAGGTTGCTGTGATCTAGTGCACCACTGCACTCTAGTCTGGGCGACAGAGACTATATCTCAAAAAAAAAAAAAAAAAAAATGAAAAAAATGTACTCAACTATAGATGTTACAAACATTAAATAAAAGAAGATATTAAGGCAACTATAGGCCAATAACTTTGGAAACTTAGGTAAAATGGATAAGTCCCTAAGAAATAATACAACTTTTAAAAAATTGGCTCAAGAAAAAAAACTGAGGGCCTGAGTAGTTCTATAATCTTTAAAGAAGTTGAGTCTGTAGCCAAGTCTTCTCAGAGCAGGAGCCCCAGACGGCTTTAGAAACAGCTTATACCAAATTTTCAAGGACCAGATAATTTTAACCTTCCATGAACCTTTTCAGACAGGCCAACTTGCTATCAAATAAAACAGAGTTAGGAAAGTTACATTATAGGCCAATCTCACTAAAGTACAGAGATCCAAATGGTTCTAGTTCTGTACTATAAAATATTTTGCAACAATCCCCCAGAGAGTTTTCTTTGTCCAAGCCAGCGCTGAGCTGGGGAGCTGGGAGCCCAATGTGTGCACCATAATGTTAAGAAGAATAACTGAGTCAGTTTTATTAAGATTTGAAGTTCCAAATGGCTGTGTTTCTCCTTATGTAGTCATTCAGTAGAGAAAGTACGTGTGTATTTGATCTCACAGTTTCAAACTTGTCTTTTTTTGTGATATTCACTTTTTTGTTATTTTTCTCCCCTTTTTCTTAAAGATACTGGGGAGCCCACAGCGTCTCTGTGACTTGGCAGGGCCCAGCTCTACTGAGCCAGAGTCCAGAAAAAGATCTATTTCAAAAAGAAAATCTCATCTGGATCTTCTTAAACTGTAAGATAACGTTGCCCTTTCAGGTCTTTATTTCTTGGTGAAGATGTTTCTCTGAATACTTTCAACTTTACTTGTAAATCTCTGAAATTTTTACAAACCTACATGTTATGAAATGCGATGAATAATTTATCCACAAGCCACATGAGAAGACCTATCTCAATTTATTATAATCATATAACCTTCCATACATAAAGTGAAACGTACAAAAGTTATTCATTGGGATTATTTTCGAGAATAACTTTTTGGTTTCCAATACTGTCATTATAGGAGTCCTTCACATGTAGTCCCCCTAGAAAACTGAACATTATGTGATTTCTAATAATTGTATTTAAATGTATCCATGCAGGAATGTGTTTATTTGACAGATGAAGGGCCACGTTATTGTGTAGCCATTATAACTATTTTCTATTTGAAAAACCAAGCATATTACAAAGGTGAGATTGTGCAATGCCTGTCCTTGGAGGATTATAAATTCCCATTGGGAGTTTTGTTTGTCCCCAGATAAACCAGCTGTGACTCAAGGTGGACCACTTTATCTTGTCGTTTTCCTCTGCTGGCCTGAGCATGTTTGTTTTACTGTGTTTTCCCGAAAATAAGACAGGGTCTTATATTTATTTTTCCTCGAGAAGACACCCTAGGGCTTATTTTCAGGGGATGTGTTATTTTTTTTTCAAGTATGGTACAACAATCTACATTTATTCAAATATAGTTAAGTTGTCTTCTTCTGGCACATCATAATTCTCCAAATCCCGAATTACATCCTGAATTTTCTTGCGACTCTATTTCCTTTAGAACCATTGGCTCCAATCTCTCATGTGGAGCAATAGATCTCTCATTAAATGAGCAGGGCTGGCTTATTTATCAGAGATCCAGTGAGCACTGGGTCCAATCTGCACAGTGGAGCAGAAATGATCTCTCAGCTCAGTAGGAGACTGCTTGCTGAAGCTTTTCCCCTATCCCCTGGTGTTTTTTGGGGGTGAGAGGGGCCCACAGTGCTGAGTAAAATGGCAGCCACAGCTTTCCTTCTTCCCCCTGGGAACACACAATACCTTAAGCAGAGCAGCCCACTCCTCACTTCACTGAGGAGACTTTCCCCTCAAAGCCTCAGCTTGCAGCATGCACAGGATGGCCAGGACCTGACAGGAGGAGCCGACCTTGTTGGTGGGGCTGCCCACACCTTTCCAGTCACCTCTGGGATAGTAGCTGTCATGATGGGGCAGATGAGAAGGGCTGCTCATCTTCTTTACCACTACTCAAAATGCATGGGTTGTGCAGATACGCTGTGTAGCCACGCCCATCACTAGGTCTTATTTTCGGAGTAAGGCTGATATTGGGCAAATGCTTAGAAATCCTGCTAGGGCTTATTGTATGGGTGGGTCTTATTTTCAGGGAAACACGGTATTTATTGCCCAGACCATTTAATTTTATGCAAATTAGGTTGTCTTGAACATTGTGTATTTGCTAGGCTAAAAATTCTTATTTGTTTCAGAGCATTTTTCTGTGTTTTATGCGTTGGTGTGGTTTTCTGTTTTGAACGCTGCTTAGCATCATGGACGGCATGACGGAAGCATGCATCAAGGGTGGCATTGAAGCTTGCTACGCGGCCGTGTCCTGTGTCTGCACCCTGCTTGGTGCCCTAGACGAGCTGAGCCAGGGCAAAGGCCTGAGCGACGGGCAGGTGCAGCTGCTGCTTCTGCGCCTGGAGGAGCTGAAGGATGGGGCCGAGTGGAGCCGAGACTCCATGGAGATCAACGAGGCCGACTTTCGCTGGCAGCGACGAGTGCTGTCCTCGGAACACACGCCGTGGGAGACAGGGAACGAAAGGAGCCCTGACATCAGCATTAGTGTCACCACAGACACAGGCCAGACCACGCTGGAGGGAGAGTTGGGCCAGACTACCCCCGAGGACCACTCGGATCATCACAAGAGCAGCCTCAAGTCGCCAGCCGTCCAGGAGGGCAAGGAGACACTGAGCAAAGCGTTGGAGCCAGAAGCGGTGGACCAGCCAGATGTCGTGCAGAGAAGCCACATGGTCGCCTACCCCGACATAACCAACTTCCTGTCCGTGGACTGCAGGACAAAGTCCTATGGATCTAGGTATAGTGAGAGCAACTTCAGTGTAGACGACCAAGATCTTTCTAGAACGGAATTTGATTCCTGTGATCAGTACTCGATGGCAGCAGAAAAGGACTCAGGCAGGTCCGACGTGTCGGACATTGGGTCGGACAACTGTTCCCTGGCTGATGAAGAACAGACCCCTCGGGACTGCCTGGGCCACCGGTCCCTGCGAACTGCTGCCCTGTCTCTAAAACTGCTGAAGAACCAGGAGGCGGATCAGCACAGCGCCCGGCTGTTCGTGCAGTCCCTGGAAGGCCTCATTCCTCGGCTTCTGGCTCTCTCCAGCGTGGAAGAGGTCGACTCTGCCCTCCAGAACTTTGCCTCTACTTTCTGCTCAGGTTTGTAAACAGTTTTTTTGCTGTACAGTCAACAAGAATATTCAGAGCATTTTCCCTTAATGGGCAATTACCATCATGCTTGTAGTTTGAAGTGCTCAGAGCATATTAATGAATCTTTGCGTTTCCCCCATTTAAAGGGAGCATCAGAAATCTGAGACCTTATTGGTTGTGGTTTATTTGAATTCTGCAGCAGTCAAGGGCTAGAATAGACTAGGAAGTTGATAAAGGTATAGGCTGCAAAGTAAAGAATGAGAAGTAACTGTTACCGCCCAACCAGTCCCTTACCTCACTGCCCAGATAAAGGCCAATACACACAGACAGCAGAAGCTGCAGCAGAGAGAGAATTTAGTATGGCAAAGTGCCAGGTGAGGAGACGGGAGAAATTTCTCAAATCCATCTCCTTGAGAATTTTGGGGCAGGATATTTAAAGGTGGTTTGGTGAACAAAGGGCTAGGGAATTGGGTCTGTTGGTTGGCTGGGGATGAACTCATAGGGCTGGGAAGGAGAAATTGTCTCCTTGGCTGAGACAGTCCCTCCTATCAGATCAGCTCGCACGCATGACCACTGGTCAGGCTGACATCAGCTGGTCCCTCCCAAATGCAGAGTCTGGAAGATATCTCAAAGATGGGTCTTAGGTTTTACAATAGTGGTGTTATCTATAGAAGCAAATGGAGAAATCAAAAATCTTGCCCCTGTCAGAGATATAACATGACACTTCTTCAGGAAGTAGTTATAGCAATAGGCAAGTTAGGAAACTTAGCAATAGGCAAGTTAGGGGCTGGTTAAGTTTTAGCTATATCTGTACTTCTGTAGAAATCAGACTTTTACCATGGTTCTTGCCTTATGGTCTTACATTTCTTTAATATATATAGTTTTATAACTGCATTTTAGAAACTGCTACTGATTGGAACAAAATGATAATCTACCATTCTTAAAACCCTGAATTCTCAATGTGCTTCTATACTTTGGTGTCTAAAAATCATAGAGCAATTCACTTTTAGTATATCAAAATGTAAACTATTTTGAATAAGGTCTTGGATCAGATGCAGGCCAAGTCTTCCCAATATATTCTAAATTCCACCAAATAGTCAGGCAATGTATGATATTTCAGTGTAAACAGTAACATCCTATTCTCCAATCTCAGACCCTTCCTGTCTGTCAAATATCAGCATTGTGACCCAGACCATGTTTAAACAGTAGTGCTGGGGGGAGTATTGGCCAGAGCACATCAGAGAGTTATGCTACTGTTATTGAAGGGCAAAAGACCATCACCTAGAGTTTCAGTGGAGGGAGAAGATAATATAGGGAAGTAGCATTCCATATAGTAAATAATTTATTTGAACGCAATTTTCTTGAAAGATGATACAGAACAAAAGTAATTAATAGGTCCATAAAGTTCATGGAAAGAATAAATGTTTGCCTAATACCCGGCAGGTCAGCTGTGCCTTTCCCTCAAATATTAGGGTCTCTTGACCACAGAATACTGAGGTGAATGGATCTCCCTAGGCTCTTGCCCAGATATAAAGGCCTGACCCTGAGGACTGACAGAGAACTGCTAAAAGCCAGCTCACCACTTGTTCTTCTACCCCTGAATGTTGAACATGTGTTTGTCATGGTTACTACATTTATTGTAGTTACTAGTTAATGTCTCCACCTTGCCTCCCTATTCTCTCAGCTCTATGAGGGCTGAGACTTTGTCTCATTCACTTATTTTCCAACAAAGAAAACACCACACACATACATGAAAAAAGTCTGGCCCGGTTACTGGAACGTGGTAGAAGCTGACTGATGTGTTGTTAAGAGGTTTCTTTCTAAGTATCTTTAAGAAGCTGACCAAATTGTCCTTTGTCAAGAGGACAAGAAAAAGATCTAAATATATATAAGCAGGAACATTCTTAAATATTAGAATGATCCAAATTTGTAGCAAACACTGGAGGAGACACCAAACTTTGAATCCTGGACTTTTCAAATAACTCTCTGACTTGTCAAAAGGATGAAAAGAAACATAATTTCTCAACTTTCCTAATTCTGATTTCCTAATTTCTAATTTCCCAATTCTTTTTAAAACATGCAAATACCAATTTTTAAGACTACCCAACATAATTTTTTCCTTAATATTTTTCCTTTTGGAATTAGATATAAACTTTGGAGTTTTTATTTGTGTGAAGGAGCACACGCACATACACAAAATTCCTGTGTTTCACTGTAAGACTGGGAAAATGTATTTTTTAAAAATTGTATTTTTCCCTAATATCTTTTATACCACCATCATTAAGTTTGACATTCTCCTATTGAACATTCTGGGGGAGGGGTATATTTTGTGTATGTTTATGTCTGTCTGTCTTTTGCCCTCTCTCTTGCTGTTGAACACACACAATCCTTCTTCAACCAACATAGAAGAGAGAAGCTGTATTATGCTATATGCTAAGGTCCTGAGATACGTATGGTTTATTCTTAGTAAATACTGATTATTGACTGATGAAGTTGCTCTTTGGTGTCTTAAGATGTGAACTAGTTTGTATGCCTGAAGGAGTCACAGGTCAGTCCTCTGAGTGAGGAGGAAGGCAGCCTGCTCTCCGGAAGGGCTCGGTGGATCCTCTGATTCACCATTAATTAATTCACCATTCATTAATATTTTGTTAGCATGTTCCTTGTGTCTTTATTTTTTGAAAATATGACTTATGATACCATATATCCATTCCTGTTAACTTAGCATAATGTATTCAATTTCTCCTTTTGGTGGATCCTTAAGTCTATATGCACCTCCTAAAGGATTTTTAATTATTTAGAAGATGCTGTTTAAGAATACAAAAACCTCTGGAGTTGATTTGCTCTGGTATAAAAGCAACCACAGTGGCTGTAAAATTGTAGCCCAGCAACTGTGTGACAGTTTTTCAAGTACCGACAGATAGCACCGGATACCTAGCATCGCCCTGGCTCCCGGGAGGCTACAGTAAGGGAACAGAAACTTGGGCAGAGATTTATGTGTAGGAATGTACATATTAGCATTATTTAACAGAAGAAATATTAGAAATAACATAACTGTCGCAAAATAAGGGAAAAGTTAGATGAGTTATGGTACATATATTTATGACACGTAGCCATTTAAAATGATGTTTTCAAATATTTAATGATATGAAAAATGGTCATAATTTTTAAAAGGATTCAAAATTCACATTAAAATATTAATACTACTTAGAATTATGTTATTATAGATTTTTATTTTCTTCATACCTTTTTCAAATCTCTAAAAACAATTTCTTATAACATCTATCAGAAAATAAAGCAGTAATGTTATGTAAAATTTAGAACCATAGACCTAATTAAGAAAAAAATCTGTTACTAAGCAAAGTTGTATAATCTTTTTAAGCAGGTTTAGAAAGTTAATAATGCCCAGTGTTGCTGAGAGTAGATATAAGACCATTCTTATGCAAAATTAGTAGAAGGAAAATTTGGTACAAAACTACCTAGAAAATATTTTGGTTGTACCTATCACACTTAAAATATGTATTTATTCTGCTTTTAAGGAATTTACCCCATAAATACACTTGCAGAAGTGCTAACATTTATTTCATCATTTCAGCTTTTTTTTTAATAATTGAAACAAAATAAATGTCCACCCAATAGAGCATTAAGTTAAAAAATCACAATGTAACTATGCAGTGTTATATATACAAAGTCATTGAAAAAGAATGTGGCAGATCTGTAAGTGCCAGTATCAAGAGATGTCTAACATATATTGTTAGAAAACATCAAGGTACATTCCCAAATGTATGTAGGGTGATCTCAATTTGTGATTATATCTCCATACACATAAGGGAGTGAGTTTTGCTGATGGGGAGTGAAGTGGATTTCCAAATCCCACACTCAACCTGATCTTCCTTTTAAAATGCACCTTAGCCCGTGATCACCAAGTACTCTCAGTAAAAAGTCTCTTAAGTCAGCTGCAAAGTTCTTACAGAACTCTCCATAGCAAAGCAGAGGTAATGCTGAACCTTTGATTGTTGGAGGCTGTCTTATTGAAAGAATACCTATGCTTCTATCAAAAAATGTTTATACTGGTTCTCAAAGGTCTTGAATTTTTTTCAACTTTGAAAGCTTTTTCTGGTCCATATCCTGACTTGCATATTCATTGAAACGCAGACAGATAATGTCATTGGATAAACATGCAGGTTACAAATTTGTATTTCTTATTTTACTGTTAATTCTGGAAAACGTGTACAGTTCATCTAGGAGGCATATTTTTTTTTAAAATCATGGCTTGTTGAATAGGAGGCATATTTTTAATGAAAGGATAATTTTAGACATGATCTGAAGAGTGTATGGACATGTGTAATTTGCATGTACATATGTAGGGAGGGACTGTTTCCCCCGTATCCCTAAATCCAGCCTCAGAGTGTTTACAGGAACAAATGGAGCATCAATTTAAAAATCTCTTACGGTGCTCTGAGAGGAGTGGTGCTATTTGTTCTGTTCCACGCTGCTTGGGACTGCCAGTGCCTGTGGGGCTTCAGAGGGTGGAAGGAGATGGCAATGTGAGGACAGAGATGTGCCATCACACAGCACTGTGAGCTGCAGAGCTGCCCACCCAGCTCCAGACGGTGAGGAGTGTATGGACATGAGGGCCTGGACGTGGCTGCCTGCAGGGGACCCTGGGACAACTAGCATAGTGCCAGATGCAGAGAACTGACTTGGGTGATTTTCATCACCCCAAAGCTCTCTGTGAAAGTTTGAACAAGGCACCAACCCTCGTGCTAAATGACCCCATCTTTGGAGTATGAGATACAGTTGTTGATTTGTTTTTTCAGTTAATTTGTATAAAGCTCAAAGGGCCTTTCAAAATGAAAACCCTATTAAGCATAAAGATTTTATATCATTTTTTTAGAAAAAATAGTGGAGAGAAAATCAATAGCTATTACTTATGGTTTTTGAACCTCTTTATCTCCTCATTTATTTTTTTAACAGTTTTACTGAGAGATAATTCACATACCACACAATTTACCTAAAGTACACAATTTGATGGGTTTTGATATATTACATTATTATTTGTTTTAATCAAAATATTGGGCAAATATCACCACTATTTCCAGAACTTTATCATCCCAAATAGAAACTACCCTCCCCCTAGATTGGATAACCTCCAATCTAATTTCTATCATATAAATGGATCACACATATCTGTCATTTTGTGCCTGGCTTATTTCACTTAGCATAATGTTTTCAAGGTACATCTATATTGGGGCATGTATCAGAACTCCATTCCTTTTTACAGCTAAATAATATTCCATTTTATGTATATACCAACCACATTTTGTTTATCCATTCATCTGTTGATGAACACTTAAGTTGATTCTACCTTTTGGATATTATGAATAATGCTACAGTGAGCATTGATTTACAAGTATCTGTTCAAATCTGTGCTTTCAATTCTTTGGGGTACATAACTTGGAGTAGAATTGTTGGATCATATGATAATTCTATATTAAGCTTTTGGAGGAATATTACTACCTTTCAAAAAGTTTGTGTCCTAAGCATCTTACATACATTATTGCACCCTAGTTCTCAGAGCAAGCTTGTTGGTTCATTCTTACTCATTCAGCAAATATTTTTCAAGGGTCTGCTATGTACCAGGTATAGTTCTAGGCCCTGGGGATTCTGTAGTGAACAAAACTAATAATATACCACCTTCTCATTGATTTTATGGTAGTCATATCAGACAATAAATAAATATATATTAATATGAGGTCGAGTAGAATAAATGCCATTGAGACAATTCACAAACAGCAGGGTAAGAAAATAGAGTATTGGAGTGTAAAGAGGTGAATGCTATTTAGATGGACTTGAAAGGGAAAGTGTGTCTGACACTTGAGCAGAGACCTGGAAGATGAGGGAGCAAGTCTTCCAGAGATCTTGGGGGGACCATTCCAGGGAGTGGCAAAAGCAGATGTAAAGACCCTGAGGCAGGTCGAGGCTTGGTGTGGTCAAGGCACAGCAGGCAGGACAAGGTGGCTGTGAGGATGAGGGGAGAGAGGAGGGTGAGGTTGAGTGTTATCACACTGAGATGGAAAGCCATTGGAAAGTTCGAGCAAGGGACAGAATGTAGCCAGCGATTCTCCCTATCTGTAGGGAGAGAAAGTGAGAGTTTCAATGATTTTGTCAAAGTCGTAGCTGCTAAGAGATGAAGCTTCAGGCCCAGGTAGCTCCACTCCAGAGTGTGCACTTCACCACCATGCTGGGGTGTGTATCTGGCCCCAGCAATATTCCTGGCTGGCTGTCATTGCTGTATAGAAATGTTCTGCAAGATGCAGTTTCTATCACTGGGATTGGCTCATGACTCTCCATAAGGCAGTCTTGCCAAGCGCAGTGTCTGCAGCCCTGAAGATGTCTTGCTACTCTTTCTTAGGCATGATGCACTCTCCTGGCTTTGACGGGAACAACAGCCTCAGCTTCCAGATGCTGATGAACGCGGACAGCCTGTACACGGCCGCACACTGCGCCCTGCTCCTCAACCTGAAGCTCTCCCATGGCGACTACTACCGGAAGCGGCCGACCCTGGCCCCAGGCGTGATGGTGAGTGTGTGGTCTGAGCCAGATGCCCAGAGGGCAGGCTGTGGCCTCCTGGCTGTAAGTACAAGCATTGGTGCCCTGAGACGTAAGGTGAGGTGCGTTCTGTCCCACACTGCTCTGGACTAGCAATGTCTGTGGAGGTGGAAGGAGATGACAACGTGAGGGCACAGATGTGCTATTGCATGGCACTGTGAGTCACAGAGCTGCCCATTGTGCTCCAGACAGCAAGAAGTGTATGGACACGAGCCCTGGGAAAGGCTGTGGATGGCAGTGGTTTCACCTGGTGACATTATTAAACATACATGTGCATAAAACATGTTCAAAAACACATCATCAACATGTTAAGTGAGATCAGAAGATGTGCAGGGAATTTGCTGAACATAGAAGCTTCCTGTTACAAAACCTCTTCATTATATTAAAAAATGTTCTCAGACCTGCTGGTGACACAGAGCTAAGCTTACTGATGGTTGGTAGTAAAGTCCTCCTGTAAGGTGTGCAATGTAAATAATGATGATGTCCTGCAGTTGGCTTCCCTGACTGAACGAGCCACTCCGTGGTGCACCTATTGTCAGTTCTTGAGCTGAAATCCATGGCTCTGCATGAAGGGAATAATCATTTGCTTAATAAGTTGTAAATTCCCAAGGGTAAGTGTATATATAAGTTATAAAAGTGACGTATCTCTTGAAATGCACCTGTTCCTTAAGGGAGCACGTTCCATCTCTGTGCTGTTGGGCCAGGGAGAGGAGCGGCTCTGTTGCA
This sequence comes from Mirza zaza, assembly GCA_008750895.1. Taxonomy (NCBI): domain Eukaryota; kingdom Metazoa; phylum Chordata; class Mammalia; order Primates; family Cheirogaleidae; genus Mirza; species Mirza zaza. The sequence continues at coordinate 105,323 of VSMD01074904.1, forward strand.
GATAGCAGTGCAGTTGCTAGCCCCCCCCCCCATCAAAGAGTAAAAATACAAAATGCAGCCTCTCTACTTCTTCTACAGGGTATCTGTCAAGGTGTCATAAGTGAAAGGAACTTCAGGATGTTAGGGACCTCTCCATCTCAGCTTCTCTTCCTTTGCCGCCCCCCCCCTGCTTTGGGGCTCTGTGACATGAAGAGGTGGCAGAGGGCTTGGGAGGCTGTTTGTTTGCAGGATTTGGTGTTTGGTCACCTCCATACATGTTCTGTCTCTGCAGAAAGAGTTCATGAAGCAGGTGCAGACCAGCGGGGTGCTCATGGTCTTTTCCCAGGCCTGGATCGAGGAGCTGTACCATCAGGTGCTGGACAGGAACATGCTCGGAGAGGCTGGCTACTGGGGCAGCCCTGAAGATAACAGCCTTCCCCTCATCACCATGCTCACTGGTCAGTGGTTCTTCTCGGGTCTGGGTTCCTGGCAGGGTGGTATGGATCACACTTCAAAGCCTCATTGAGAGAAACGATGGTGTTTCAAGCAGACTTTGAAATAGCATCCCCAGAGCTTCCCTGGCAGGTGGTGACAGTTCTAGGCAAGTGTCATGAATTCACTTCTTGGGAGTTTTCTGCCCTTTCTCCATGTGAGCGTCTGTAGAATTCATTGTGGCCCATTAGATAAGGACTAACTTGGCACCTTTGTCTGTTGGTGTAAAACTATACGCCTCTTCTGTGGATAAGTCGTACTTTCTGGGGACAGAGCCTGGAAATATTCCTAGAAGCTCTCACATGCTAAAAGATGCCACTATCACTCAGTGCTCCTGGGATGTTACCAGTAATGCAAAGTGACTGTTTTTTAAGCTTGGTTTCATTCCCATTTCCTGTCCGTATCAGAGGTCCTCCCTCCACTTCCTAGTCATGCCAGAACTTAAACATAATGCCAGATACTTGCCTGCCTTGCATCTTTGTCTTCAGTGTCCAGAGAATTTTTTAAATCCTATTTAACTTTTAGAAATTTCACATGACAGCATAGAAAGCAATATGCAGTATTGTTGCGAATCAGTGTTTTTGGCAAAAGCAGCATCTTGTGGATTCTCATGGCTCAGCCATGATGTCAAAGTTCAGGAAGTGCTCAGAAGTTTAGTTTGCTCATCAGTAGCCTTAGTAAGTTATATCTCCAGGCTTCCCTTGGATTTGCTCTGAGCTCCCAGACTGGTTTCTGATGTCAGTTATCCTCTCCTGGTGCCAGATGACAGGGGATGCAGAGTGTGGCCCTGTACCAGACACGCCCCAGCCCCGATAGCGTCCCACATCCTCACACAGCTCAGCGTGGCTCCGTGCCAGACAGGAACAGGACTGGGATGGGTAGGGCAGTCCAGCTGGAAGGTAGAAAGAATCTATTGTCCAGTGGATATGTTGCTTGTAGTTGGTGCTGGAGGTTTTTCCAAAGGTGGCAGAGTGGACTATGGGCAGGTGGAACCCAACAATGAGGAATTTGGGGTGAAACACTACTTAGGAATCAGGCAGGCAGCTGAGACATACAGTGAGGTCTGTGCATGGGGGGCAGAGTCCTGGTCATTGTCTGGCATCTGGCATTTGGAGTCTTGCTTCCAGAACTCGGATGGAATTGTCAGGGGAAGCAAGGTTGAGTCCAAAGCCTTGGGGATTGTGATCACTGGACAGGTGACCAATTTGTATTTTGTTAATCATGATAGCATTTGCATCCATTTGAAAAATAATTATTCAAATATGTGTGAGATATTTATTTACCTGTGAGCAATGCTTGGTTTTCATCTGTTTTTACAAACTTCTTTCAGTAGGGGTGGAAGGTATTGCCCAGAGTTTATAAGTGCCTTGGAATTTGGATGAGGATGGTAAACATTCCAGCTTTAATTTGCAAATACCGTAGTTTCTGCCAAAAGTAATCTATGAATTTCTTACCCAGGCCCTAATAAAAGGAGTCATTCAGTAGATGTAATATGAACAAATCACAGACTAACAGACTATTCACAGTAACCATATTCATCAGTCATCACTGTTAATCAGCCCTCTCTTTTATAATGGAACAGTAAGCTCGCCTGCTATGTCCATAAGAAAGTTATTTAATTTTAGATTAATGATTTTTAAAAAAATCCATAGGCTTTTCATAAAAATTTGACAAAATAAGTTTCTATGATTCTTTGTGGCAAATTCCAGGTGTAAGTGATAGGTGGATTTCAGCAGAAGTTAACCTAGAGTTTGGAAACTTCTATCTGATCTTTTCATTATATGCAAGGAGAAATAATACAGCAATCTGGTTATCAACACGAAACTAACTGATGAAGGATTTGTTGAGCTAAGTCTGCAGATGAGAGTTTAACCAAAACTTAAAGTAATTTATGATCCCATACTCAGCTACAATATGGTATCCTGCAGAGAGGCCTGGCTGAGAGTCAGAAGACTTGAATAGAAGTCGTATTCCTTCCCTTACCAGCCTCGTGGCCTTGAGCGATTTACCTACTTTAAACACACTCGTGCATCACTTTGAAGGGGGGGGGATGTACATTCTGAGAAATGTGTTATTAGGCGATTCTGTCATCGTGTGACCATCACAGAGTGTTCATATACACACCTAGGCTATATGGTATGGCCTGTTGCTCCCAGGCTACAAACCTGTGCAGCAGGTTACTGTACTGAATACTGTAGACAATTGTAACACAATGGTAAGTATTTGTGTATCTAAACATAGAAAAGATGGAGTAAATATACTGTATCATAATCTTATGGGACCACTGTCTTAAATGCTGTCCATCATTGACCAAAACATCATTTTGTAGCACATGACTATATTTATTTCCTCTTCTGTGAAATGGGAAAAATAATGCCAACCCTGCCTACCTACTTTGAGTTGTTTGGGAGATTAATGAAAAGTGTTATGTGAAAACACTTTGAAAATTGTACATTATCGTTGTTGTACTTTGCAATCAGAGCACATGATTATCTGACCAAAGAGGCTTACTCTCATCTTGATTCATACGAGGAAAGAAAAATCCACATTAGAGTAACTTAAAATTTGAGACTAATCCCATGGTTTTGAATTTAAGGAATATTCAAAGATTAAGATGTTCTGAATCAATGGAGTTTCTAACACAGAAATAATTTATCTTTATTTTTCAAATTAAAAATACACCATAATATAACAGAAGACTACTCCAACAATGAAAGAAAATTAGACAGGTGAATAAAACAAAATTTATAATATTCTGATAAAAAGTTGCTACATACTTCATTCATACACAGGAGATACAATGGGTATTTGTTAATGAATACTGTGGTGGTCATTTGTTTTGGACTGAAGTGTGTTATTTAGGGAAAACCTCACCCTTTTTCCTTGGCAGATATTGACGGCTTAGAGAGCAGTGCCATCGGTGGCCAGCTGATGGCCTCGGCTACTACTGAGTCTCCCTTCACCCAGAGCAGGAGAATCGACGACTCCACAGTGGCAGGTAGTGACTTGGGTCTTGAGTTTGTGAATATACATACATTGTATATGTTACCAGCAATTACATTATTATGTGGTGACACAAATGAATCAAGATTTTGTCTTAGTGGGAAAAGTAATTTATGAAGTTACTTAGCGTCATCCACCTAATGATGCACTACATTCACTGTTTATAAGCACAAAATGAGACATAATCCCATATAGTCCATTAAATTATTTTTCCTGTTATAGAATTGCATGCAACTCAGTATTGCTAATTTGATGGCCAGAGAGCCCCATTTTACTCATTGCCAGGTTGTTTTTGTCTCTGGAAAGTGACCCACACCCCTTCGTGTTCCAGGCGTGGCATTCGCTCGCTATATTCTGGTTGGCTGCTGGAAGAACCTGATCGACACGTTATCGACCCCCCTGACGGGCAGGATGGCAGGGAGCTCCAAAGGTCTAGCCTTCATCCTGGGAGCCGAGGGCATCAAAGAGCAGAACCAGAAGGAACGGGATGCCATCTGCATGAGCCTCGACGGGCTGCGGAAGGCCGCACGGCTGAGTTGCGCTCTAGGTACCGGCGGGAGTGGTGGCACGTGGCGCGTGGTCCCTACAGAACTCACTGGGAATGACTGTGGTGGGAAAGAAGTTCTCTAGAAGGGGTTCTGCTAGGCAAATGATTAGAGAACACACTTGGTCAAGGGGTAACTATTTGTCTCCTCTCAAGGGGTCGCTGCTAACTGTGCCTCAGCCCTTGCCCAGATGGCAGCTGCCTCCTGTGTCCAGGAAGAGAAGGAGGAAAGGGAGGCACAAGAACCCAGTGATGCCATAGCACAAGGTAACAGCCGACGGGCCAGCATCCACTGTGCTTTGGATGTGGTGGGCGCACGCCTGCATCAGCCTGCCGCTTGTCCCCGTTCTGTGTATGGCATACGGCAGTGTACACCGCTGATCACAGAGTACTTATCGTAGCCCCCTCTGCAGACCAGAGACATGCTAGCCCCTGGCGACAAGGAAAGTGCAGTTGACTGCTAACAGGAGTACCGTGGGCCGCTGCTTCATGGAAGTGTACACTTGTAGACCCCGCAGCTTATAGTGGGGGGAGGCAGATCGGCCAGTGTTCTGAAGGGGCAAATCAAACAAATGGAGGAAATTCATGAGAAGAGGCTGACTTTGCTCTTGTCAAAGAAAAATCTTAGCTTCATGAACTCGGGAAGGGCTGGTTTTTAACTTGTTCAAATCAGTGCATCAGTGAAGCTGATGATCATCTAGATATGAGAAGAGAATGACCTTCCTAATAGCAATGGAAGGTAGAAGGCAGCAGCACACAAAAGGAGAAATGCAAGCTTGCTCCAAATGGTGCTAATACTATCTATCAGCTATGTAAGACAGCCAGTCACAGACAGTTGGACATTTTTAGCTAAGAAAAACAGTTTAGGTCAGTGTTCCTCAAACTTGAATAATATTTAGAGACCCATTTGAAAGCAAAGCAGTTCTCACAGCTCCCCGGTGTTTACTGAAAAAAGGGTTTCACAATTTTACTTAAGTATTGTACAACTGTGAGCCATGTAAAAATCCTTACATTTGGAGTTCTCAAAAAAAACCCATAAAACAAAATATTCAAATTACATAGAAATAAAAATAAAATTAATATCACATTCATGAGCCAAATTATGTTTTGCTAAAAATCACTTTCCTCTTTACACTGGGAATGTGGTTCAGATTTCTTGCTGTATTTTGTGCTTCTGGACTATCACGTAGTCACCGTATCAGATACAATGAATCGATGCCTTTATTCAAGGAGAACACAGTGTCCTTTGGCCTGCTTTGGCGTTTTGTACTATTGACGTCTTAAGTCACCCTCTGTGTACTTTCTCATTAGTCATCTATAATTTTTAAAAGTATTATTTGGAGCTCACAAATATAAATATAAACTCAGGGAATGACATAATATGGTACTTTTCAGTTATAAAGCAGTCATCCTGGTGCTCAGAGTGTACATACATAGTTGTAGAGATGATCATCATGAAAGCATCACATTAAACCAATCTCAGAGAAGTCTTCCATACTACCAGTTTGAGGGTAAAGTGAAGGGTCTAGGCGCAGATGGCTTTAGCTCGATGGGCCTACAAGGAATTGTACCTACCAGCTCAGGATCCACTCAACTTCTGGAGCTGCAGAACGGGAGTCACCAATGTGTGCTGCCTGGATAGTTTGCATGATGAACCTCGGGGACCTGCCACAGAGGAGCTTGCTGCCAGTGAAGTCTGTCGTTTCCCTTTGCCCTTGCATGACAACACATTCTTTCATTTTCATTCTTTCTCTCTCCCTTTCTGTCTCCCTTGCTCAGACTGTTATTTTAATAAATGTCTTTCTGGCACAGTGAAACTAAAAGTGGAGCAGAAACTGGAGCAGATTGGGAAGGTGCAGGGGGTGTGGCTGCACACAGCCCACATCTTGTGCATGGAGGCCATCCTCAGCGTAGGCCTGGAGATGGGGAGCCACAACCCGGACTGCTGGCCTCACGTGTTCAGGTGCATGACGGGACCCCGCACCGGTGACACCCACCCTGCCTTGGGAAGCCTGGGGAGGGGGAAGGCTCAATAGATTTAAATAGGTTATGATGTTTCACAGAATTTGAATAAACTCCAAATGAGAGAGAAAAAGAGAAAAGGGAATTAGAGCCCAACTGAATATATGTTTTGAAGAACAGGTGAGAAAACTGAATTAAGGGAATTGTGACTTACTTAGTGACATTATCTATGAGAGACAGGTATGTTGTACCAAGGAAGAAAAACCAATTTCTTAAATAGTGAATGGTAGAAGACCATGTAAGTTGGGTGAATACTGTACAAATCTAAAAACTGATCACATGTCAGCACTATAACATTGCTGTATGTTTATCAGTGTTTTCTTTATTTAAGGAAGGATTTTGGATGGCCATGGATACATGAAGTATAAGATGCCTACTTTTATTATAATTTAGCTAGACAAAGGAAAAAAAACAGAATAGTTCATCTGTGCCAAAGATAGACCAAAAATTTGGCTCTAAGCATTGTAGCATCAAAGTAAAAAGAAATTCTCAGTTATATATTAATAGTTCACAGTGTCTGTAAGATGAAAACAAAGTGATAACTACAGAGTCCAAGTCTTCCTATGACTAAGGCAAAAAAGCATGTCTCCCCAGACACTGCATCTGGGCAGACCCAGTACAGTGGAAGGAGCACTGCTCACGGAGCAGGCGTGGCAGGGCTGCCGGCTGTTCCTTTTCTGCAGCACAGGCCTGAGGCCTCACTCACGACAGGCCCAGCTCAGGCAAAGCAGCCGAGGGGCAGGAGCTGGGATGAGGGCCCAGGGCACTGGCCAGATCTGGGCTCTGTTTGACATCTTCCAAGCAAGTATAGCCATGAGTGTTTGTCGAGTTTCAAAGAGAGAAACATGCAGATTGTTCAAGGGTTGAAAAACTGATCTTGAGAGGAACTCGATAAAGGCCCAGGAGGAATCAGCCAGGAGCAAGCTGGGTTTAATATGGCGGCTAGTCACCTGCTACTCTAAATTGCTCTAACAAGGAAAAAGGAAAAAGGCTCAGATGGTACCCAAGCAATATGTATGGGATCGAAAAATTCCCCCATTATAGAACATCCGAGTGGATTATCTAGGATGTTCTTTACCACTCACTGGACTTACTCTGGGTTGGGGACCTCTTATGAGCCATCTTAGTCCCAAGTTCTGTTGGGAACAAACAACTTATAAGTTGGCAGTTGTACCACATGTTGTGACTCTTCTCTGTTTCCCATGATTAGGTGTCATCCTACCTACCCCTCGTGCCCCCCCCCAAATGAGTTACATGAGTTATATGGAGCTGTCAGGACCAGGCAGGACAAGGCTGGGCAGAACCTCGTGGTGGCCAGAGGGCCTGTCTGTCATATGCATGGTCATTCTGAGACCCCATTATAAGGAAAAGCTTCCCAGCTTTTCCTTAGAGGGGAGGAAGTTCTCTTAAAAAAAACGTGCTCAGAGTCCAGATGAGCCAGTAGCTGGACAGGATGGAAGCAGGTAGACAGGTCTTCATTGCCAGTCTTTCTCCCATCTGGGGTGAGAGAACCAGAGGACCCCTTTACCCATTTTCAGGCTGTCTGGTCCAACTCAATAATAATAATAATACGTGTAGTGAGAAAACGGGAAGGAGGGGCTGGCTGTGATCAGAGGAAAGGAGGAAAGTGTGGGAGGATTGCAGAACTGTGGGGTTGGGAGCCGCGGTCCTGACGCTCTTGTCCTGCCTGTCCCCAGGGTGTGCGAGTACGTGGGGACGCTGGAGCACACCCACTTCAGCGACGGCGCCGTGCAGCCGCCTCTGACCATCCGCCAGCCCCGGAAGGTGTCCGGGGGCGCCGGCCTCCTTGGGGACCCGGAGTGCGAGGGCGGGACCCAGGAGCAGAGCCCGGAGCAGGGGCGGCCCCTGAGCACGGCCCCTGTCCTGCAGCCACCGTCCATCCAAGACCTGGTCCGGGAAGGCGGCCGGGGCCGGGCCTCGGGCTTCCGCGGCGGCGGCGGCCTCGTGAGCGGGAGCAGCGCGGCGGCGGCCGTGCTCACCCTGTCCACGCAGGCCGACAGGTGCGCCGCCCCAAATGTCCTGGCGTCAGCGACGCCCACGTCGTCTGTCTGCTAGCAGAGTCACTGCAGGGACAACCGGATTCGTTAGCCGGTCACTCAAATCTCTTTGATCTTTTTCAAGCCTAGTTCTCTCTACCACCAGGCCCTGCACTTAGAATGCTGATGAATAGTTCCATTGCTGAGCCACCCTCGGATTCTTTTCTAAGTCCTGCTATTGTACTCCCTCCACCTTCCTAAATTTTTCTGCTAGAAATGTTTGTGCCCGGCTGAGTGAACATAACCTGCAAGGTCCATCATATTGGGGAGCAATCTTTCCTCCAATAGGTACTTCCGCTCCCATAACATCCGGGGCTCTGGGTGTGCGGGGCCAGTCCCCAACCTTGGGGCCTTGTGAGATCCAGTATTAACTGCTTTTGTATCCTCCCCAGTGTCAAGTCCAGCGTTATTCTCATAAATTATAGGCAAACAAAAACCTCCTGATTAATTTACTGGGTTTTGTTTTTTTAATATAGTTTGTGAAACTGAAGCTAATTCTGAGGACTCTGTTCCCAGTTACGCAGTTTCTGGGAGCAAGGCTTTGCCTTCTTTCTGCTTCTTGCCAAACATCATTTTAGATGTTGAGCTTGACCACAAGGATACAAAGATATTATATTTTTTAAAATATGCTTTGTGCCCTTTGGATTAAAATGTCATGGTTAGAGCAGACTTGTATACAATAATAATAAATGAGATAATACCATACATTTGTCTCCAGTGTTTACGCAGCATTTTCATTAGTCACATCAACAAAACTACCATAATCATTCTGCCATAAAGACCTTGCTGAAATGTTTGCAAATAACAGTTCTCTTTCTGTTTGCATCCAGGCTCTTTGAAGATGCTACAGATAAGTTGAACCTCATGGCTTTGGGAGGTTTCCTTTACCAGCTGAAGAAAGCATCACAGTCTCAGCTTTTCCATTCTGTTACAGATACAGTCGATTACTCTCTGACAATGCCAGGTAATTCTTTCCCTGAAGAAACCATGCCGGGAAGTTAGTGGGAGAAAGTCCAGGTCTCTAATACCGGCAGTGTGCCTGAAGGTTTGAATCCATATTCCCTTTGCACACACTCTCACAAGCTAAGTGCAATATAGACTTGTTTCTGAGTCCTGAGGCACGGTGTTTGAGGGGTGGTATAACTCTTTATGAATGGAAATGTCGCTGCTGCCACATCTGCGGGTACTACTGCTGGAGCCGGGCTAGGTTGTTCTGCAAAGGTTTGTGCTTGTGATGTACAAGTTGTGCAGCTACTTCTTAGGGTGCAGATGTGGGCGGGAATCTTTCTCCATATCACACACCACACCCCTCACCTCTGTCCAGCCAACCTGTAGAGGCAACCACTGATTTCAGAAGGGTTGGTGAACAAGAAAAATGAAAGGCTTAACAGAAACCTCAGACCACTCTTAAAAAACTGATCTCAGAGGCTTATCCCATCAGTGGTGGGTCAGTATCACGGCCTTCAAGGAGGAGGCCAGGTGGAAAGATAAGGCCCTCTTAAAGGCCAACCTTGCACAAGAGAGTAGAGTTGTACTGAGTTGCCCAAGGGTCCCAAATGAGTGGCAGATGGCTCAGCAGTGGAACTATTCATCAGCAGCACAGGTGTTTGTGCTGAAACAATGAGCACCTTGTCTTGGACGAGGTCTGGCACAGACATGGAGCCATGTGCTGGGGATGCACCTTGGTGACAGGTTGGACTGCACAACCTTTGGGGTCCCGTCTGTCCTTGGGAATGCGAAGTTCTAAGTGCAATATATTCAGCCTTTTCATTCTTCTTACAGATCGGGATTTGAGAACCACAGTTCTTTCCCCTCTAATTTTTAGTAGACTTTCAAAGCTTACTTATGTGAAGCCAACATCCCAGGTGCATCAGACTTCCAGAGCATCTCTGAGCCCAGAGTCTTCAGAGTCTTTTGTGTAGACTCTGGCTTATAAAAAACCAAAGAGCAGGGTTGGGAAGAGGCATCAAACTGGGACGAGGGAGCCTGGCTTTGGACTCAGTCAGCTATGCATCAAAATGCTGCCTTTACCACTTATAAGCTGCAGTGTCTAAGGCAAGTCTTTTTGCCTTTCAGACACTGCATGAAATGGAAATAATTATATTTACTTCTTAAGGTTGCTTTAAACACTTAAAGTGATTAAAGACGTAAAGAACCAACACAATGTCTGATGCAGAATAAACGTGTCCAGTAAATGTCCATGATTATTATTATAGGTTGAGCGTCCCTAATCTGAAAATCTAAAACACTAAAAAATCCAAAACCTTTTGAGCACTGACATGTTGTCACAAGTGGAAAATTCTACACCTGACTGGTCACAGTCAAAATGCAGGCACACAACACACAGTTTACTCAGGGTCCTCAGGGGAAAAATAAATTCACGTGCAAAGGTATATAGGAAACATTTTGTGTTGAGACTTTGGACCCATTCCCAAGATAGCTCATTATACACACACACACACACACACATGCACAGATATTCCAAAATTTCAAAAAATTTGCAATATGGAACACTTTCAGTCTCGAGCATTTCACATAAGGGATACTTAACCTGTACTGCTATTTTGAAGCTTGATATAGCAAGACTAGTTAGAAAGGAGGGTTGTGCTTAGAAGAAGAGCCAGGTAAAGATCAGTGTTCCATAGGGGAACATAGGGGAAGCAATAGGACATGAGCAAGAAGGCAGTGGGAAGACTACAGTGACAGTGGCACAGAGGTGGCCTGACATCAGGGTAGGCAAGGATCATACTACATTAAGACAGAGCAGGTCAAACAAAACATTATTGAGTAGCAGAGGGGCCTGGCCTGCTTGGCAGTGGCTTCAGCGGTGCCATTAAGGATTGGTAAAGCAGATGATGACTGTGAAGTGGGACAATGACAGTGGTAACAATAATAGCTAGAAATGTTGGTCAATTAGCACATGCCAGGCCTGATGATGAGCATTTTATGTGTATTATCACAGTTAGTCCTTAAAGCAACTTGAAGAGGTAGGTGGTATTTTCCCAGTTTTACAGATGAGATCATTAGAGAGGAAACTCTTTGGCCCAGCATAACACAACTTCCGAATGGTGGAGCCAGGATTTGAGCCCAAGCAGTTGGACGTCCCAGCCCTCCTACTTAACCATTACTCCAATTGCTCACACATCCCAGGTACTGGGGAACAGTGGCGAATGAGAGACAGGCACTGCCCTTGCCGAGTGAACCACCTAGTCCTTCTCAAATCCGGGATTCCGTCCCCCCTTCCTTAGCCCACACTGAATAATCCCACTAGTCTGAGCACAGTGCCAACATTTTCAACCTCTCTCTGTGCTTCAGACTGTATGAGTTTGGGCTTTCAGGCTTTTATGGTCTTACCTTCCTGCAGGAGAAGTTAAGTCCACCCAAGACCGGAAAAGCGCTCTCCATCTGTTCCGCCTGGGGGATGCCATGCTGAGGATCGTGCGCAGCAAAGCGCGGCCCCTGCTGCACGTGCTGCGCTGCTGGAGCCTCGTGGCCCCGCACCTGGTGGAGGTGAGCACTGGGAGGTGGGTGTGGCTGGAACTGACAACTTAGTGAACAGCAGAGCCGGCACAGGGGCTCCCACTCAGTGTGCAGACAAAAAGCGCGGTGCCCATAGAGCAATGAGAACTTGCCCATCATCAGGCTGCAAACATCACTGTTTCTTGATTATACCTCCTGACATCTAAGAGTCACTGTGAAGGGCAGTTCTTGCCTGGTCTCACTATGACCCTCTTTCTTTGCAGTTATACAACTCAGCTAGGAGCCATGCACAGCCAGTTTTTCCTTCTTTATGATCTGGTGTCAACCTGAGTAGTCTGGAGCTGAAAGACAGTCGATGGCTCTTAATATCTTCATTTTTATGCAGAAATATAACAACATCTTTGCTTTCTACCAAACCCTTCTTTCTAATAGCTGAATATACTTAGGACAGCATCCTTTCTGCAGGGAAATAACAAGTCCTGGTTTTCCCAACAAAATTAATACTATGATCTCTTTCATTCTCCAAAGGAAAACAGTTCATGTGATCAATTTTATGGGCAACTCTACATCTAAACATCTCAGTACACGAAGACTGGCTACTTCTAAGTATACAGGGAAAACTGTTGCCCTGTTTTGCAGTGAGAACTATTCTTAGTAGCTCTTTAGCACTTTTCTGGTAAAGATTTATCATAAAATATTTCTTGGAACTTAAATCCCTAATGTGAGAACATTCTAAAAAAGGAAAGGATGTAGCAAATAGTAACTTAGTCTTGGGGTAAGAATATATTGATTATTTATTACACTATAATAAATCACCCCCAAAACTTGGTGGCTTATAACAGTAACCATTTATTTAGCTCATGATTCCATGGATCAGAAATTTGAAATAGGCTCATCTGGGTGAGTTTTTCTTGTCTGGGCCAGCTCAGTTGGCCTTAATTGTATATTTCTGGCCAGCTGGTACAAAGACTGGGGCAGCTGGCTCATGATGGCCTTAACCGGGAAGGCTAGACAAATAGGCCTCTCCTCTCTATGGTCTCACCTGTGGACTAGCCTCCAGCAGGCCAGCCCGGCTTATTCACATGACATTCTTAGGATTCCAGAGAACAGCAAGAGGGCAAACCCCAAATCACAACTACTTTTTAATTCTCTACTTACACAATGTTTGCTTTTGTTCCACACACCTAAGCAAGTCACACGTCCAAGCCCAGGGTCAGTGTGGAGAAAGACCACAAAAGGGCATGGATATCAGGAGGTGAGAACCAATTAGAGCTATTGTGACAATTGACCAATCTCACTGAGGGACAGATGACTCATCCAACCTTCATATGTTTGGGGCATGACTAAGGATGAAACCATGAGGAGTTCTGGTATCTTTATATTGAGCATGTTCTGTACTATGCAAGAAAACTGTCATGTTACAGAAAAAGAAATTACTAGAAAGTTTTATTTTTCCCAGAAACATTAAAGCAAAATTGGAGTTGTGTCTGATAAGCTGGCTAAATTTTTTAAAGTGCAATTTCCTGTGCAGTTCATCTACACTTATCCTTTAGAATTGTTTGACTTTAACAGAGTTGCCGCTTCCACCTCCATGTAATGAGGTGGGTTAGGAAAGCCTTTAGAAGCCACGTTCTTACTTGCCGGATGTCCTGACGGTGTTCCACTCTCTCATGCATCCTGCAGGCTGCTTGCCATAAGGAAAGACACGTGTCTCAGAAGGCTGTTTCCTTCATCCATGACATACTGACAGAGGTTCTCACGGACTGGAGTGAGCCGCCTCATTTCCACTTTAATGAAGCACTCTTCCGACCTTTTGAGCGCATTATGCAGCTGGAGTTATGTGATGAGGATGTCCAAGACCAGGTCAGTGTGACGTGGTAATTGGTGTCATCACCACCATGGCAGGCACTATTCTATGAGTTCTACATCCTTCCTGTTTCCAATAATCCTATGTGGAATCTGTGACAAAGAAAAGTTAAACAATTTCACTAAGAATACATATTTTAGTGGTCGGTGGAAGTGGGATTTGAACTTAGGCAATCTGGCTATACCAATCTATCTTCTTATCCCCAGCCTACATTCCTAACCCCTGCCATACTCTCTTCTGAGAGGCACATGGTAAAGAAACTCACTGGATACTTCATATCTAACATATTGGTGGGCTGAGAATACAGACAGATGTACTCGCGCTCGCTTGCTCGTTCGCTCAAGCGCTCTCTCTGTCTCTTTGAAATTAACTAACAAGTTGAATAAAGGTTTAGAAATTCCTTTTAAATACATTGACATACTGGCAAGAAAGTAAGGAATACTAAGACACCCAAAACTAAGTGACGATGGGAAGCCAAAGAGGTAAACAGAGCCCTTCAGCTGTTTTTACCATGAAGGAATTTGCCATCAGGTGAAGCAGAAGTTCTGGTTATCACAGTCTTAAGGGCACAGGAGCAGAAGACAGATCTCAATGCAAACGTTATAAAGCTAGTGTGCACTCAGGCCAAGGTTGAAATAGGAATGAACCCAAGTACCATGTCCGTGAGCATGCTATCAGAAACATTGGTTCTTAATGGAGATTTCTCTTTTTTCTACTAATTCGTTTATTTTTTTAATTTCAAAATATTAAGAGGGTACAGATGTTTTTGATACATGGCTTGAGTCAGGGCTATAAAAATATCCATTACTTGGAATAGCGTTCATTGTACCCATTAGGTGGGGTTTTGCCCTTCCCTTCCTTCCCCCCTCCCTTGCTTGATTTCCAGTGACTTTTACTTTCCTCTGTGTACTTGTGTGCCCATTGGTTAGTTCTAATTTAATTAGAGAGTATACGTGGTGTTTGTTTTTCTATTCTTGATATACTTCGCTTAGGATAATGGTCTCTAGTTCCTTCAAAATTGCTACAAAAGACATTAATTCATCCTTTTTATGGCTGAGTAGTACTCTAGGGTATACATATACCACATTTTGTTAATCCACTCATGAATTGATGGGCACTTGGGTTGATTCCGCATCTTTGCTATTGTGAATTGTGCTGCAATAAACATTCGAGTATAGGTATCTTTTTGATAAAATGACTTCTTTTCCTTTAGATAGATACCTAGTAGTGGGATTGCTGGATCAAATGGTAGGTCTACTTTTGGTTCTTTGAGAAATCTCTATACTGTTTTCCATAGAGGCTGTTAATAAAACCCATTCTAATAGGAGTAAGGTGATATCTCATTGTGGTTTTAATTTGCATTTCCCTGATGATTATTGATGTTGAGCATTTTTTTGTATCTTTGTTGACCATTTGTCTGTCTGTCTTTTGAAAAACTTCTGTTCATGTCTTTCTCTACTTTCTAATGGGGTTGTTAATTTTTTTTCTTGCTGATTTGTTTGAATTCTTCATAGATTCTAGTTGTTAATATTAGCCCTTTATCAGATGTGTAGATTGTGAATATTTTCTCTCATTCTGCAAGTTGTCTATTCACTCTGTCGATTATTTCCTTAGCCGTGCAGAAGCTTTTTTATTTAATCAATTCCCATTTATATATTTTTGTTGCTGCTGTAATTGCCATTGGGGTCTCAGTCAAAAATTCTTTGCCTAGACCGATATCTAGAAGAGTTTTTCCTACATTTTCTTCTAGAATTCTTATGGTTTCATGCCTTAGATTTAAGTCTTTTTATCCATCTTGAATTAATTTTTGTGAGTGCCAAAAGATTAGGGTCCTGTTTCACATGAAGAATGTGGCTAATCCAATTTTCCCAGCACCATTTGTTGAATAGGGTTTCTTTTCCCCAGTGTGTATTGTTGTCTTTTTTGTCAAAGATCAGTTAGCTGTAAATGGTTTTACATCTGGGTTTTCTATTCTGTTCTCTTGGTCTATGTCTACATTTTTGTACCAATACTGTGCTATTTGGGTTACTATAACCTTGTAGTATAGTTTGAAGTCTGATAATGTGATGCCTGCAGCTTTGTTCTTTTTGTTTAGGATTGCTTTGGCTATATGGTTCCAAATGAAGTGTAGAATTAATTTTTCTAGATCTGTGAAATAATGTCATTGGTATTTTGATGGTGATTGCATTGAATCTGTAAAGCACTTTGAGTAGTATGGACATTTTAACAATGTTGATGCTACCAATCCATGAGCATGTTTCTTCATTTGTTTGAGTTATCTTCAATTTCTTTCCTCAGTGTTTTGTAGTTCTCCATGTAGAGATCTTTCATCGCCTTGGTTAAGTATATTCCTAGGTATTTTATTTTCTTTGTAGCTATTGTGAATGGTATTGAATCTTTGATTTGACTCTCAACTTGACTGATATTGGTGCATGGGGATGCTACTGATTTGTGTACATTGAATTTGTAACCCAAGACATTGCAGTATTTATCAATACCAAGAATCTCTTGGTGAAGTCTTTGGGGTTTTCTAGGTACAAGATCATATTGTCAGTGAAAAGGGACAGTTTGACCTCCTCTTTCCTGATTTGGATACCCTTTCTTTCTTTTGCCAGATTGCTCTGGCTAGGACTTCCAGCACTATGTTGATTAGAAGTGGTGACAGTAGCCACCCTTTTCTTGTTCTAGTTCTTAGTGGGAATGCTTTCAACTTTTTTCCATTCAGTGTGATGTTGGCTGTCGGTTTGTCATATATGGCTTTTATAATTTTGAGATGTGTTCCTCCTGTGCTTAGTTTGTTGAGGGTTTTTATATAAAAGGGTGCTGGATTTTGTCAAATGCTTTTTCTGTATGTATTGAGATGATCATATGGTCTTTGTTTTTGCTTCTGTTTATGTGGTGAGTCACATTAATTGATTTACTTATGTTGAACCATCATTGCATGCCTGGGATGAAGTCTACTTGGTCATGGTGGAGATTTTTCTTTTTAAATATCTCTCCAGGATTCAAAATTATAAGCTAGCCCTTCCACGTGCTCTGTGTATGAAATTGTACCACCCTGGGGGTCTGAGAAACTTTATACAGGCACCAGATAGAAGAAAAAAAATTGCTCCTAGAAGAACTCATTTCAACTTAGGCCACAAAAGAATCCCACAAATAAAGTTTCAAAATATGTGAAACTTATAGTATTAGAAAAAATCACAAAACACACAGGAAAACAAGGCAGTAGTTAGGGAGAACTGCTGAAACAACAGATGACACAATCAGACGTAGAAAGAATTGAGTTGAAATATTGGTACCTCCCATGTAAAATATTAAATCAGAATGCCACAAAAGCTTAAGGACATTTTTTTTAAAGGAATGAAAATGTAATTTAACACCTAAAGACTAGATTGAGAGATACTGATAATAGTAACTAGATAATTTAGATCAACTTTCCCACAGGAAGCAACTAGGAAAAGTTGGATTAAATTTTTTTTAATCACTTGAAGACACTGGAATACAAGAAGGCAGCAAAAAACTATGGAGTCAAGATCTGAGAGAAAAAGAATAACCTAGAGTCCTGTATCTGGTGATTGAGACTGCTTTTCCTAAAGTGGAATCTGCTAATTTTAGAAGAGGAAACTGAAAGGTTGAGAAGATAAGCAAAGGTAACCTTAAATAGACTAGGCATAACAGAAAATAATACCCAACTTCAAGTAATCCCAACCCTTAACATGAGATTAATATGATCTGAAATGTCTAGGGCCTGCCATAAGCACAAAGCACTTTTCTGACAGAAAATAACATCATTCTAATAAGCTCCAAAGTATGTCTTAATTTGCAGATACAATGTTTGCATTCAAATAATAGTCAGGCCCATTAGGAAATAAAACCCTATTGGAAACAAAATGAAGAAAACAAAATAAAAATAAATACACACACATATACCCAGGAACCGAGATATCAGAATTCTCAAACACAAACTTCAAAATAACAGTGCTTAAATGTGTTTAGAAAGATTAAAGACAGGAAGGATTTTGTCTATGGTGACATGAAATTAGTGAATCCTCCCCATGAAAATTAAATATAAAATGGGACAAAACTATCAAAAGCAACTATTTGAGGACTATGGAAATTGACCAAAGCAGACAACAAATTGAATCACATTTATTCTTTTAAAAAGTGTTTGCTAGAAATTTGGTTAAGAATAATAGGAGTCCATGACCTTCTTACCTGATACCGTACCCATCAACTTTACTCCCAAGCTCTGTTTGCAAGAATATTGGTTTGGCCAGTGGAAAAATCTGCAGCTTTTCTGCTATAAGGGACAGACTTGATTTGGAGAAGAACAAGGGAAAAAGCCATTGGCTTGTCCACTAAAAATGATGAATTAACTGAGAAATGAACAGGGAAATCCTGCAACTTTACTAGCCTAAGGTTTGTAGTGAATGGTGAGCCACTAAGAAATGTAACATAAGATTCTGAAAATCAGAGATTTATAGAGGGACTAGGTAGGCTCTTCACATATCCCTGGATGACTGAAACATGGGTATGTGCAGGGTAGACCATAAAGACTTTATCAGAAAGTAAAAGGCAAGGTAGACTTAAAATTGGCTAAACTTGAATGTTTTCCCTAGCCTACACACACAGAATGATTGGCAGAGCATGGTAGCCTTAAAGACTAAAGATGTTTGAGCACAATCCCGCTCACATGATCAGCTGACCACTAAGCTATGACCACGTAAGTACTCATACGTGGGTATGAATACTAGGAAGTCAAGCTAAAAAATAAAAATTAAGAATAAAAACTGAGCAGAGACATTAGTGCCATGGGAAGAGACAGATTCCATGGCCTAAGTCTGAGCAACTTAATTTAAAAAAAAAGCCTCAATAATAAATCAGAATCCAGAATTATTACAATATATTATCTAAAACATCCGGTTTTTTCAGAAAACAATATGAGAGATGCAGAGAAACAGCAAAGAATGACATGCCGAAAAATAGTAAATAGAAACTTAGAGTAAGCACAGATGTCGTATTTGGAAGACAGAGACTTCAAAGTAGCTATTATAATTATGTTCAAAAAAATTAAAGGAAAATATGACGATGACTCAAAAAATAGTGATTCTAAATAGAGAAATAGAAGCTATGAAAATGCAAATTCTAGAGTTGAAAAGGACATTAACTAAAATGAAAAATCAGCCAGATGGATTTACCAGAAAGATTTGAGATGATAGAAGAAAGAATCAGTGAACTTGAAAATAGATTAATAGAAATTATTCATTCGGAAGATCAGACACAAATAAGTTTGGCCAAAAATAAAGCATCATAGACCCGTGGAATAATATCAAGCATACCAACAGTGAGAGTCCCAGATGGAAAGGAGAAAGACAAAGGGATGGGAAATTTAGAGAAATAATGGAAACCCAATTAGGATCAACACAAAGATATCTATAGACACATTATAGTCAAAATGCTCAAAGACAAAGACAAAATCTTAAAAGCAACAAGAGAAAGGCAGTTTGTTACTACAGAGGAACAACCCTAGGATTAAATGTTGACTTCTCCAGAGATAATAAAAGCCAAAAGACATTGCAATGACATATTTAAAGTGCTAAAAGAAAAACTATCAATGAATACTCCTGGAGAAATTACTCTTCAAAAATGAGAATGAAGTAAAAACATTCTCAGATAAACAAAAACTTGGGAGAATTTCTTGCCAGCAGACCTGTCCTGTAAGAAATACTTAAGGAATTCCTTCAAGCTAAAAGGAAATAACACAAGATGGTAAATCTATTCCTCAGGAAGAAACAGTACATATATGGGAAAATATAAAAGATTTTTCTCTTTCCTTTTCCTAATTTATTTTAAAAACATAATGTTTAAAGCAATAACTATAATACTGTATTTTTGAATTTATTACAGATGTAATACAAATAACAGTAGCAGAAAGGAGAGGGAGGAAATGGAGCTATATAGAAACAAAGTTGTTATGTTTCACTAGAATTAAGTCAACCAGACACTGCTGGTGGCAAGGTAAAATGTGTAGTTGCTTTGCAAAACAGTCTGGCAGTTCCTCAAAAGGTATATACCCAAAAGAAATGAAAACATAGCCATACAAATCTTATAGACAGAGATTCATAGTCACATTATCCATAATACCCAAAAAATTGAAGCAATCCAAATTCTAACGTGATCAATTGAAGATACATATTATAATTCCTAGGGCAACAACCAAGAGAGTAATGCACACACACACACACACGCTAAAAAACAGGAATTAAAGTTATCATGAAAAATGGGTTAAACACAAAAGAAGTTAGTAAAAGAGGAATGAAGGAACAAAAAATACATGCTATATAAATATACAGGAAACAAATAGCAATGACAGATGTAAATAGAACCATGTATATAATAGTATTAAATATGCATTGATGAAAAGATATTCAGCATTATTAGTCTTTAGGGAAATGCAAATCAGAACCACATGAGATGCCACTTCACACCTACTAGGATAACTAAATAAAAAAGAGAGAAAATAGCAAGTTTGGTAAGGATATGAAGAAATCAGAACTCTCAGATACTGCTGGTGGGAAGGTAAAATGTGTACTTGCTTTGCAAAACAGTCTGGCAGTTCCTCAAAAGGTATATACCCAAAAGAAATGAAAACATAACCATATAAATCTTATAGACAGAGGTTCATAGTCACATTATCCATAATACCCCCAAAATTGAAGCAATCCAAATTCTAATAACAGATAATGGATAGATACTTTAAATATGATATAGCCACACAGTTGAAATATTATTCAGCAACAAAAAAATGAAGTACTGATATGGGCTACAACATGGATGAACCTTGAAAACATTACAGTAAGTAATGTTATAGTAAGTCACAAAAGACCATAAGTTTTATAATTGCATTTATATGAAATGTCCAGAATAAGCAAACCTATAGGGACAAGACATACATTAGTGGTTACCTAGGGCTGAGGGTGGGGTGGTAGAGTAGGAAATGACTGCTGATGGGTATTGAGTGTCTTGAGGGGGGTAATGAAAATGTTTTAAAATTAGATTGTGGCAATGGTTATATGTTGCAGCCCTATCATTCTCATAAATTTATCATTAGTCTTTGAAGAAAAATATGTAAACATGCATGTAACATGAGAATTTCTAAAGTTGGGTTTAAAATTTTTTGGAAAAGTTTGACAGAGTATATCACATGAATTCAGATTTACCTTAATGCCAAATAGGAAAAGGAAACTTACTTTGATCTCAGGTAGAAAAACAGATTGCTTTGAGTTTTATGTAGCTGTAGACTTTTTAAATGTCATACTAAAAGTGATTTGAAAACTTACATCTTTGGTTTAATTATTGGTGACTACACTGTCATTCTCTTAGCTTTATGTATTAAACTGTTTCCACAATCAAGTTTATGTAGATCCTGAGCAGTTATGGGAAACAATTATGAGAATCTGATTGGTATGTGTCACCTTTATTTAAAAACTAGCATCGGAACACTTCAAGGCTGTCCATGTGGATTGATATGAGCAACATTCTTACAATTAAATTTTGTAACTAACTAATGGTATTGTTCTTTAAAACAGGTAACATGTTTCCATGACTGTTATTTTGGGGGCAATAATTTCATCAGCTCTTGTTTAACAAATTGAATAAATCAAAGGTCTATAGATTAAAAAAAAAAAATCTTCCCACAAAATACCTAAGTCCTGTTGGTTTCACTGGTGAATCTACAAACTAAGGATGAAAAAATAGCAACCCTACACAAACTCTATCAGAAAATAAAGGAGGAAGGAACACTTCTGAACTTCATTTTATGAGGCCTGTGTTACTCTGATACCAAAGTCACAAGAAAGAAAACAACAGACTGATATTCTTCATGAAATTAGACAAAAAAGTCCTTTAAAGATTATTAGCAAACTAAATCCAACAACATATAAAGAAGATTAAACCCTGTGACATAGGGAATTTATCCCAGGATAATAAGGTTGGTTTAACAGTTCAAAATCAATTAATGTAATGTATGTATCATATTAGTAGAATAAAGGATTAAAACCACATGGTCATCTTAAGAGATATAGAAAAAAACTTGAAAAAAATCTATCACCCATTTTTGACAAAAGCTTTTAAGAAATGAGAAATAGAGGGATTTCTTCCATAGATAAAGAGAATCTTTTTTTTCCTATATATTTTTAGTTGGCCAATTAATTTCTTTCTATTTATAGTAGAGACACTCTTGCTCAGGCTGGTCTCAAACTCCTGACCTTGAGCAATCCACCTGCCTTGGCCTTCCAGAGTGCTAGGATTACAGGCATGAGCCACCATGGAATCTTTGAGAATTCTACATCTAACATCACATTTAATGATGAAAGACTGAATGTTTTTCCCCTATTATCAGAAATAAGGCCAGGATTTCCACCTTCACCATTTCTAGTCAACGTTAACTATGATTCATTGTCTAAAGAAATTAAAGGCATCCAGAGTTGAAAAGAAAAGTAAAACTGTTTTAGTTCACAGACAACTTGGGGTCGTGCATGGGAAATTCTATGGGATTTACCAAAAATTTCTAAAATTAATAGTTAGCAAGGTCACTGAATACAACATCTACATACTAAAATCAATTGACTTCCTATATATGATAAATTATCCAAAAATAAAATTGGAATAAGTCCATTCACAAAAGCATTAAAAATAATAAAACATTTAGGAATAAATTTAGCAAAAGAAGTTCAAGACCTATACATGGAAACTACAAAACATTGCTGAGGGAAATTAAAGAAGATTCAAATAAACATAAGCTATGCCACATTCATGGATTTAAAGACTCAGTATTTTTAAAACAGCAAATTTCCCTAAATCGATGTACAGATTCAGTGCAACTCCTATCCTAGTAGACTTTTTGAATACATTGTCAAGATGATTCTCAAATTTATATGAATATGCAAAGCATCTGAAATAGAGAAAACAAATTTGAAAAAGAACAAATTTAGAGAATTTACACTACCCGATTTCAAGACTTCATTAATCAACACAGTGTGGTATTGGTGTAAGGTCAGATCAATAGAACTGAAGAGTGCAGAAATAAATTCTCATGCTTATGATGGTCAATCAACTTTTGACAAGGATGCCATTCCAATTCAATGGTGGGAGACGATCGTATTTTCAGCAAATGGTGCTCGATTATGTGATAAAAATAAACTGAATGCCCTTACCTCTTATCCGATGTGAAAAATAAGTCAAAATGGGTCATGACTGAAATGTGAGAGTGAAAACAATAAATGTTTATAGAAGAAAGCATAGAAGACAATTTTTGAGACCTTGGGTTAAGCAAAGATTTCTTAGAAATGACACCAAAAATAGTATCCATTAAAAGAAAAATTGATGAATTGTACTTCATCAAAATTAAAGACTTTTACTCTTGAAAAGACACCATTAAAAAAAAATGAAAAAGATAAGCCCAAGTCTTAGAAAAAATATTTGCAAATCTCAGGGATACATAAGGAACTCTAAAAACAATAATAGAAAGACAATAATGAGAAAACACAAACCCAATTTACAAAAACAGCACAGTATTTACAGGTAGCTAATCACATGAAAAGTTGCTCACTAACATTAGCCATTAGTGAAATGCAAATTAATACAATATGGCTGAATATTTAGGAGATTTTTGAGTGAGTTTCTCTTGGTTCTGGTTTTTCTTTTTCACTAAAATTAAGCCCCAAACAGGAGGCAGAGAAGTATATCACCCTTCCCAGAAATTCTGTCCCTTGTAAGGAGAGGATTCTAAATACCACCTCCTTTGCCAGGTTGTGACATCCATCGGTGAGCTGGTGGAAGTGTGTTCCACGCAGATCCAGTCCGGGTGGAGGCCCCTGTTCAGTGCCCTGGAAACAGTGCACAGTGGGAACAAGTCTGAGGTGAAGGAGTACCTGGTCGGTGACTACTCCATGGGTAAGAGTGTTTGGATGAGTCTCCCTATAGAGCAGTAGTTCTCTGTGCTAAGTTTCATGCTATAAAAAAAAAAAAAAATTGAACAACAGGGAAAACAGACATTCAGCCTTGTTCTATTAGCCAGAAGTCATGTGACACAGCAGGGACAGGAGTTCTGCATTCTGCCAGCAGGCTGAGAGCTTTGAGCATTGTCAGGCCCTGCTCTCACTGACAAGTGGACAAAAGGCAGAGAAGCTCCTGGTATTTCACTTACACGTTTGCTGTGTTGAGGTCATTCCCAAAGCCAAAAAGAAAAATGTTATCCACTTGCTTGTAAGAAGCATAAAAGCGTCATAACACAGAGGAATCAGAATTGGAGAGATTAGGTCTGACTGGGAATGGATGGATGCCATGAAGCATGCCCAGGGCCCAGGGATGTTGTCTTGGAAGTCCCCAAGACACCCCAATATTCAGAAAACTACTGGAAGGACTCATGGGACCCAGCATATAGTTATGCTAAGATTTACATAGCTCAAGTCTAGGAGTTATTTTGCTAATGTAGTAAAGACACAGATTATAAGGGAAAAAGACAGACAGAATTTGGAGGAATCTATGCGCTGGCTTCCCTGTGGTCTCACCCTCCCATGGGGGATCACACACCACACACTCTTCCCCCAGCAGTGAAAACCGGGCAACACGTTTGTGATGTCTATGCCCAAAGAAGCCCATTAGAGACCTAACCGTGGGCTGATCATGTAGGCACCCTCCTTCTTGTACGTACCAAAATTCCAGACTCCCCAAAAGGAAGCAAACATTCAGCATAAACCACACCATTTGCACAGACAGTCTTGGCACACTGAACTACCCTCATCAGTTAACTGTGGCCTGGGAATGTTCTGAGAGCCAAGTTGCTGGATATCAGCCAAAGGTCAACCAAGCAAGCCTTTCTAAAAGGATAGTGGTCTTAGGCCTCTTATGTTAACTCTTTTCTGCACAGATATGAATAAATTTGTATATGTCATCAGAGGTTTATCTAAGCCTGCCCTGTCCCTCCTTGTAGATATTCTACAACTACCTGTACAGGAGTATTATAATGCCCGCGAAGTTCACTGCCATAGACCAACACATTGGTTCAGCCCTGAATTCAGCCTGCTTTGCCCTCGTTTCTCTCCTGCTCTCCCTCTTCCTAGCCTTCCTGTGGCTTCTCTGCAGGCAGAGCTGACAAGGACAGCATCAGAACCAAGCCACTGGCCCAGTCAAAAAGCCCGGGCCTTTCTCCAGAAGATCTTTCCCAAGGCTCTGTGGAAGGTTTTAGGAATATGGAAAACCTGAAGGGTAGAAAAGTACTTTCTTAAAATTCTACGATCTTCCTCCCACAGGAAAAGGCCAAGCTCCAGTATTTGATGTATTTGAAGCTTTTCTCAATACCGACAACATCCAGGTCTTCGCTAACGCAGCCACCAGTTACATCATGTGCCTTATGAAGTTTGTCAAAGGACTGGGTAAGTGGAGTCCTCCATGGCTGAGGACCCTTTCCAGGGTGGCTTTGTGTGGCTGGAAACATGGTACAGATGCCTGGAACAGGCAGGCGTCCTGGAGTATTAGCAGATGGTGGGGTACCGTGTACCCAGAAGTAGAAAGCTTACTGCGAAAGTAGATTGGGTCTTGTCCAAGGTTGATACCTTTTATTATGGTCATGGAATAGCCTGTAATGTAGCATATTTTCAATCTATATTTTGCAACAACTGCATTTTCAAAGAATAACATCAACCTCATATTTGGCCTATTTAAAAAGGTTCTCAGGCTCCTGATCTAAGAGCTCTCCATGGTGAGACGCTCAAAACTTTTAAGTGTCTTCTAAATTTGTGGTTTAACTAACTACCCTTCCCATTCATTTCACCCCAGATAAATCTGTGCTATATAAAAATCTGCTATAGCAGGTGATGTGGTATAGCAAGAATCTATTGTATTAAAGTGTTCCTAAATTAAGTATAAAATTAGCTAGGTAGTTCCTGAAACATGAGGCCTCAATGTGGGTGGCTTCTACACTTCCAAATGATATTTACAATTAATAAAACCTAGGACAGGAGGCATTCTTAACTTTTGCTAAGGAGCTGGGAAATTAACTCAGGATGCTAATTATGTGACATTGAGGAGACTAGTTGTCTGCATAAGGACAGTTATTGAATATAATATTGAATATTCTGAGATTAAAAATTCTAATTTTTAAATTTTAATTCTTAAAATATTCATGTGATTGTGGAGGCTGAGAAGTCCCATGATAGGCCATCTGTAAGCTGGAAAACTAGAGAAGCTGGTAGCATGGCTTAGTCCAAGTTTGAAGGCCACAGAAAGGGGAGCTGATGGTATAACTCTCAGTATGAGGCCAAATGCTGGAGAACCTCAAGTTCTGATGCCTAAGATAGGAGAAGAAGTGTGTCTCAGCTTTGGAGATAGACAATTTGCCTTTCCTCTGCCTTTTGTTCTATCTGGGTCTCAGCTGATTGCATGGTGGCCTGTCACCTTGGGTTAGATGGATCTCCCTACTCAGTTCAAATGCCAGTCTCTTCTAGAAAAAAACCACACAGACACACCCAGAAATAATGCATTACTGGCTATCTGGGTATGCCTTAATCCAGTCAAATTGACCCTAAAATTAATTATCATATAGAAGATGTTTAAAACAGGTTCTATTTTTCATCTGTGAATCATAAGGTAGAGGTACATGTATGGGGTTTGGGGGTCAGTGGAAAAGGCAGAGCCCCCAGTGTGGCCATAGTCCATCCCTGCATACTGCCTGGCTCCAGAGAGTGCCATGTGCATAGACTTGGATGTGTAACACGGCAGCCAAGTAAAACACTTGGGAATACCTGTAATCATGGGTAGGAAATGAATTTATTTTTTATTCTCACCTTTTTATTTCAACATGAATTTGACCTTGTCTGTGTTTTCATAGTATAAGGTATATTGATCTAAACCAGTAGTTGGCACACTGTGGCCCACATGCAAAATCTGACCCACTGACAGTTTTTATGAATAAAGTTTTATTGGAACATAGCCAGGCTCATTTGTCAGTGGCTGCCTTCATGCTACAACAGAGCTGAGAGGTTGCAATAAAGACAGTATGATCTACAAAACCAAAAGTATTTATTATATGGATTTTTGCAATAAACGTTTGCCAACCCTTGATCTAAAACATAAGATACGTTTATCTTTATTTTTTTTTTAAAGAAGAAACATGCCTCTTTGCTTCTGAATTTTAACTAATGCCTAGTAATTATGTCTGTTTACCCACAAGGGATGGTGCTAGTTGCTACAATTATAGATAATTAGAAACAATTATAGTACTGTGAAGTGATTTTATTAAAAGTATAGAGAAGGATTCATTACAAGAAGAAAAATAATAATTCTTGTTATTATTCCTATAGAAAATCTCGATGCCCTTCTACAGATGTGTTAAATCTCTGGATATGTACAAAAAATAGAAATCATTTAAATTCAATTAAGTAGTCTCTGTCCCCAAGCCCCAGATGTTTAGACTCTTCCCAGAGTCCTCATTTATCATCACCATTTAGTGCTGTGTACTGGCAACGATCGAGGTCCTTTTCCAAAGATAGAGAGGGAGTGCTTCATTCCAGCCCAACCCAGGGCTTGTCTCTGGGACTGTCCCTTGTCATCAAAGCTTCAGAAGTCACACCATCCAACAGCATGGCCTGGAGATGTCTATTCCAGTGTGCCCATGTACAAAAGAACACCCTCCAGCGACTGAAAGTACCGTGAAAGAACATGGAAGAAATGTTCATTGTTTAGTGAAAGGTGGAGTTACAAAACAGTACAGTCCCAATCAAATAATATGCATAGTATAGTCCCAACTGTATCTAACATAGACACATGTAGTGGGGGAAAAAAATGCCTGCAAGGATATTTCTCAGGATTTCCTCCAGAATTGTGCTATTGAGGGTAATTTTTCTTTTCTATTTTAGTAAATATTGGTGAGTTAATGTTTTGTGAATAAATAGGTATCCTGTTATAAGGAGGCAAGCGAGGGTAACTTTGTTGGTCTCTGTCCCCCGCACCGCCCCAGGGGAGGTGGACTGTAAAGAGATTGGAGACTGTGTCCCAGGACCAGGAGCCGCGTCCACAGACCTGTGCCTGCCGGCCCTGGATTACCTCAGGCGCTGCTCTCAGGTAGGCAGAGGTGCCCCCGCCGAGCTCCCAGCCAGAAACCTGCCTCGGAAGATGTCAGCCAGATACATGTGGATGTCGTCACTGAAGCCCAGGAGAAATGCTTTCTACTGTCTCTGAGGAGATTAGGGCCCAGATTTGGAGTATAAATTTTTGTACCTACCCTTTCCACAAAGAAAAGAAAATAATGAAAACATGCTAGAACACACAGTTGGGTCCTGAGATCCCTGAAACTTCTCCTTCACATTCTATAATCTCTGTATTTGCATAATCTTTATATTGGCATCCAGCTGTAGGGGGAGAGGTCACGGGGTCATGGGAAATCTTCCTGACAGTCCCAAAAAGTGTAGAGGGCAGGGGTGCAAACAGTGAAAAGGGACATTTAAAAAAGAAAGAGGGACTTGTTCAATCAAGACCCAGTAAAGAGAGCCACTTTATTGTCTTATCAAAGAGAGCAGTGACCTTCATGCACTCTGCCCTTTCTGCTTCAGTGCCCGACAAGCAAGTAGGTGCTACCTGCTGAAGCCCTTTCTCCTCTAGACTTTAGTGACAGCCCTCAGTCAATAGTTTCTCTCCTGTCTTCCCAAGCATGTCCCCTGGGCTGTGTTTTTACCTTTTCCCTCAGTGGCACCATTCAGCCATCACCTCAGGAGGATATGCAGCCCTGACTTCTCCCTCCAGCTGCCTCCCTTTCCACCCTCAGATCCTCCCCTCTAACCCACTGACTTTCTGCCCCCCAAATACACCAGCTTGTTACTGACCAGGGCCATTGCTGCTCCTGCCTGGACATGCTCTCCCCAGATTCCGTGTGACACTCTGTATCTGAAACATCACCTCTTCAGAGAGACCGGGGCTAAAAGATCTGGCAGCTCCTGCCAATGTTCCCCTCACACCCCACCTGTTCAGCTTTTCCTATAGCGTTTATGTCAGATTTTATTTATTATTTGTGAAAGAATATCTGTAAGACCTGCAAGAACAGGAATTTTGGCTGTCTTGCTCAGCCATTTCCCTGGTTTCTAGAACAGTGTGGGCATGGCAGACATATTCCAATTCATGAAGACAGAAGGACCCTTGGGAGTTTGTCCCAACAATACGGATCCCTGGGGGCCCAGGCCCTCATAGTGAGAGGGGAATAAAGAGCCCAGGCCACTCCGTCAGCTCTGAGACCTTCATCTCCCACCTGGCCCCCAAAGTCCTCCCTTTCCCCAGTCATTCTTGCCCCTGTGTGTCCTTAGCAGGGATCCTCAAACTTTTTAAAGAGGGGACCAGTTCACAGTCCCTCAGACCATTGGAGGGCCATTGGAGTGTGCGGCACACATTCCACACATGTGCACTGTGGGCCCGGGATGAGTCGGCTGCTAAGCAGGACAGGCAGCGGTGGCAAAAACACCAGCAGGCTGGATAAATGTCTTTGGCAGGCCGCATGTGGCCCACAGGCCATAGTTTGAAGACCCCTGCCTTAGAGGTTGAGTCAGGGGAGGATCACATTCACCTGGTATCACATTCACCTGCAGACTCTTCTCAATGATCCCCATAGAATGTTTTTTCCCATAAGCAGAAATTCTTGACATAGTCCATGTTTCCCTTAGTAGGTTTCTAAAAGTCTATAAAACTCATATGTAATTAAAACACTGAAAAATTATCCACAGGGCCTTTTTCCCACTTTTTTGTTGCCATTGAATGCTGTTTCATCTGCTTCATGGGAAGAACGCTTCCTGTAAGCTACCTTTATAAATCCAAATCACAACCAACTTGAAATTTTTATACATTAGGAGCTTCTCTAGTTTCCTGTCTCCCTTTAAGTACTGCTGTATAATTTCACTGTCCTTTAACACCCAGAGTACAGCTTTTTCCAACATATAATTGCAGTTTTTTTTTTTTTTAATTTAGTTATTGGCCAAAATCTACAAAATGCCCTTGAAGCCAATATTCCTTAGTTGGCGCCTTGCTAGCTTGCCTCGAAGACTTCAGGAGCAGTCAGCCAGCAGTGAGGACGGAATTGAATCCATCCTGTCTGATTTTGATGATGATACTGGTAAGTTGATTGGACTAAACCAGGTTATTCTCTTTTTTCATATGCCCAGAAGCTTAAGCCATAAATTAAGTAGCTTATGGATTTTCCTAGTCCTTTTGGTGCTGCTATAATAGAATTCCAGAGATTAGGTACTTTATAAAGAACGGAGATTTATTTCTCATAGTTCTGGAGGCTAGTAGCTCCATGGTTGAGGGGTCTGCGTCTAGCGAGGGCCTCCTTGCTGCATCGTCCCATGGCAGAAGGGCAAGAGCGCACTAGAGGGAGGGAGGAAGGGAAGGAGCTGGACTTCTCCTTTAATCAGGAACCCACTCCCAAGGTAATGACATTAATCTATTCATGAGGGCAGAGCCCTTAAAACCTGTTCACCTCTTAAAGTTCCCCCCTCTCAACACTGTTGCATTGAGGATTGTTTCCAACACATGAACTTTGGGGGACATTGTCAAATCATAGCATATATCCTAAGAATGGTCATCTATTTTTGTCTTTTTTAAAATAATTTTACCAGAACAAGTCTATTTAAAGTTTACATGGACTTTCCAAAATGCATCACTTTATAAGAGATGCCCCCAGATCCATCCTTGTTACATGGATACAGATTTGCAGATTCCACTAAATGTAGTTTCCAACAAGGAATTCTCTTGACTTTAGCAAATTGGAATGAAGTTGCATTGGTGCCTTGGCACTTAAATTGGCTGGTAATTGTCTTTAATATATTTTAGGAGACACAATCATTATATAATTACTTCCTGTAGGACTATTTGGTTAGAGACTGGGGAAATTAAGCCATTACTAAAAGAATCTATCCGTGACTGGTGAAGCTGAAGGCTCACAGTAAGAATAATTTTAACGAATTTTTTTCAAATTAGGTCCCATGTAATTTGTGAATTAGTCTAGTAACTGGATAATTTTCAGATGGATTAACTCATGCTCACGCCTGCTGTCTTCTGTCTCAGAAGAGTCTGTCCTGTTCTGCATCTAGAAACGGAAATCATACCCTTAAATAGGTCTAGTTTCTGGACATAAGTTTTTTTCCCAAACCCTTGCAAAAAGCACTTTTCAGGGGAAGTTTTATTTATTTTTATTTTGCTGTTATAAATGCATTTATGGGGATGGCCGGAAGATTTACAGTTTTCAGTAGAGATTATTAATAGTTAAACTTCATGAGTTCAGATTAGTTGTGAGGAAGAACTACAGGAAAGAATAAATAATATAGAAAACAATTAAAGTATTGAAAATTGGCTAGATGTTGCCTAACAAAAGTTTCGGTTTAATGATTAATTTTTACTTAGCATTTTAAACCTCCAACCCAGATAATGATAAGCAGGAGATAATGTTGTTTATCTATAATACATTATTTAAAACAGTTCTAAACAGTTGTGTATGTAACAGTGAGCATTCCTCTTCCAATTTGTGTAAATCATTAATCGATCCTCCCCACCCCCCGAAGCCCATTTTCTAATGGATAAAGTTCAGTCAAGCACATATTTTGAGTTTCCCATATAATCAATTCATTCCGGACTTTAAAGTGATAATTATATGTGAAACATAGTAGATCAGAGAAAAGAATAAAAGTAATAGCTTTAAGTTAGTATTAAAAATTAAACCATTCTCAGCATTAACATATTCTCAGATATTATTCCTCTGGTTTCCAAAGGCACATAATTACTTTTTTCCCCTATAGAAATTCTAAATATATACAAAACTAGATAGCATATACAAAATATATACACATACAGATATACATATATAGAATATACAAAACTAGACAGAATACTATAATATACCCATCACCTGCTTCAACTGTTATACATGATCTGAGATTGGCCACAAATTGATATCTTTTCTCTCTTCTTTCCTCCTCTCTGTCTCCCTTTTCCTCCATATTAAGACAAATCCCAAACCTTATAGCATTTCATCTGTAAATGTTTCAGTGTGTGTTCTTTAAAGATATAACCACAGTGCCACTATCACACCTGAAAATTAACCATAATTTATAGATTAGAAGTTATAGGGGTTAGAGTGAGGGAGAATGACTGGTTAATGGTTAGAGAGTTTCTGTTTGAGATGATGAAAACGTTTTAGAAATAGTAGTGATAGTTACACAACATTATGCAACTGAATTACATGTGTTAAAATGGCTATTTTTTATAAGTATTTACCACAATAAAGTTATTTTGTAAAAAAAACAGACCAAGGCAATGGAAATTGAAGGATATTTTATTTTTTGCTATCATCAGCTCCCAAGAAATCTGACAGTCTTTTCAATGCAGAATTTACATACCATATCACCTTTTTATTAAAGGAGGAGAAGAAATGTGAGCAATTTCTTTTCCTTTGACTTTGTCAGAACCTGTAAATCACAACCTGTTCACGTTTATGGGCACTGAAGGCTAACACACTGGGTGATGTCTCACCTCTGTATAGCACTTGACAGTTTCCATACAATGTTTAATTGAATCTTGTGATGATTCTACATTATATCTAAATGGATTTCATAGAAGTGTCTTTTTGGTTTGCAGGTCTGATAGAAGTCTGGATCATCCTGCTGGAGCAGCTAACAGCAGCTGTGTCCAATTGTCCTCGCCAGCACCAGCCACCAACCTTGGATTTACTCTTTGAGCTGTTGAGAGATGTTACCAAAACACCTGGTAAGTATTCTGTATCTGTTTTAGGGAGAAGTTGTTATACATACAACTTTTCAGGAAGGTATTTTTTTGCAGATGTCTACCTATTTTCATTGTTTCCTAGACTTAGCACAAAGCTTCACACATAAAATATGCAAATAATTATTTGCTAAATGGTTATGATGAAGTGATGTTTAAGATATGTCCCATGTGGTATTTGCATTTCTTCCCAGAAGTCCATTTTCAAATATCATGGCCAGTTAGTGGGGTGTGCAGGAGCCCCATGTTAACTGGCCACAGCTGTGTATCAGTGTCACGTTCCATGATCACAGCCTTCCTTTGTAGCAGGATCTCACAGTCACACTCTCTTGGCCCCAGGGCTGTGGGTTGGGTTCACCAGATCTACCACTGACATAAAGAGACTGCTTGTAAGTATATGTAGTATCAAGACAGCAACACCTTGTTTGTGTTAAAGTCCTAGGTGATTAGATTTGGAAAAAGATATTTAGTGCTCACCTAGTACAGCCCCTGACAGTATAAGAAAAGAATGACCCTTAGGAATTTTCTTGTTCTGAATTAATCAAGTTTAATATACACATTCATTCATCCCAATTTTCCCAAGATCAAAGCAGCTTTTTATAGAAATTTAAGTTTTTTACTAAGAGAATCAGAACCCTAAATTAAACCACTAATTAATTCCATAGTAGGAAGAGGAGGTCTGTATTCATTATAATAAAGACTTGATAATTGATACTTTTTCAAAATCTATACCAAAGTTTGTATTGGAATTTTTTAAAAAACAAAATACCTTACCTACTCCCATATCTTAAAAAGTTAAAAGCCTTCCATCAAATAAGGAAGTATTTTATAGAATTATTTATATGCCACTAAATCTGTTTTACTGGTCAGCACGATTTCCTGCTTTCACATTGATTGTTGCTAAATGTGTGTGAGAAGCATTTAACCCGATATTTATACTCTTAAGAGTCTATCATCTAAGGAAACTAACTGTAATAAAGACAAAAATCCATATATAAGATATTTGCTTAAATGTCTTGAATATAAATAAATAATGAACACCCTAAATTGAAAGCCGTTAAGTAAATCATGGTAAAAGCATTTACATATTCTACAGGCATTAAAATTAATGTTTGTGAATAATATTTAATGACACAATTAATTATGGAAAATGCTACTGAAGACCCTATATTCCCCAATTGGTGGTAAATTCTTTTTCCTTGTACTTTCTCACAGGATGGGGAGAAAGAGATTGGCAGTGCCAAGCATTGGCAGGGCACTTCCCTTTGATGACAGGCTGTTGCTCATATCACAGTTTTGATTCTGACATTTTTCTTTTTCAGGACCAGGGTTCGGTATCTATGCAGTCGTTCACCTTCTCCTTCCTGTGATGTCCCTATGGCTCCGCCGTAGCCATAAAGACCATTCCTACTGGGACGTGGCCTCTGCTAATTTTAAGCATGCCATCGGTCTGTCCTGCGAGCTGGTGGTAGAGCACATTCAGAGCTTTCTACACTCAGGTACCCACAGTGCCAAAGCAGTTCATTTGGACTGTTTCTCTAGTAGGCAGCATCATTGCCTAAAAGGGCTTATGAATACCTTATGCAAATACTGGTACATGATTTTTGTCCTGGAAATTATTAAAACAGAATTACATGGTTATTGCCAGCCTTCTAATAGTAGATTATCAAAGAGAAAACTGGTACCCATGTATCCTCTACAAAATGATCAAACAGAATACTCAAAATACACATGTGGTTAAGAATAAAATACCTAATAAGAGGTCTAGGATGTCTGTGCATTAGGAGAGGGGAAATAAATTTGAGTATATAATAAGTAAAAAAGAAGAACTATCACTGTAACCTATGGGTAGAGAGGAGGGTGTGCCTGGGGGTGGAAAGGGGGTATAGCTTGCTGTCCTGCTTCAGTTAAGGAGCCTAAAGGGAAGAAGTAGGGTTTTGATCCCATTTTGGGCAAAAAGTAGCTTAACAGGCTCAAGATGAAGAGAAGTTTCTAAATTATCTGTGGCACTTTCACATCTTTTTTCAAAGTCTAGGGTCAATTGTATGTTGAAGTCAGGAGATGGAGAGGGACCTAGAGGCAGGGGGGAATGTGTCAGCTGTGATATCAGTAGAACCACATGAATGAAGATCTGGAAGTTTGGGAGCAGAAGAGACATCACTGCTGGCCACAGAGCTTATAAATAGAAGGCAAAAGTGTATGGAAGTAAAAGGGGAGAGCTGTCCTTGCTGGAGAGGGTAGAGAAACTAAGGAGAATATGGACCCCCAAGGGAGAGTCACAAAGCAGAGATAAGAAACTAAGTTTAGCAAGGACAATTTGCCCTGTAAAAAAAGAACAATTGAGAAAGAAAACAAGTGGGTTTTTCCACATGTAGGTGGTAAACAGAGACCCTGTCCCTCAGGGTCTGTGTGCTTAACCAGGGCATAGCTTTGCACAACGTGGGACCCTGGAGGATTCTTCTGTGAAAATTGGTTCTGTGTGATTACAAGGACCTTGAGGAAAAATTCCTTGAATTGGGCAAATGTGATTTTTAAAAGTGTTATTTTCTTTAGTCTAGAGCTAGTGTGTAGACTGAAGGCAGACTAACAAGGTTCAACAAGAGGTAGGACTAAAGATTTTTTGTTTTCCAAGAGCATTTAATTCATTTTAGTTTGGTTTCAGCAGTAAGGAAAGTATGTTTTACCTTATCCTTTCTTAAAAAAAATTCAAAATTTTTACCAGCTAGTACAATATTTAAGCTATATTTAATTATATAGTTTATTCTGTTTAAGTAGATGAATTATATACTTAATTTTGAAACAAGTTTATCAACACATAAAAGTGAACCTTATATTTCATCTTGATTTATCTAGAAATGAATTAAGCTAAAATTGGATACAAATTAGAAAGTTTCACTGGATTTTTCTCATTGTTCTATTCTTCTTTCTCAGATAATTATGTATCTTTTTATGACTCAGACTTTGCTCTTTTGCTATAGATAGCCATTCAGTCTGTCCCTTTACACTAGAGCTGAGTGATACCTTGACTCTTTCCTCCTGTAGACATCAGGTATGAGAGCATGATCAATGCCATGCTGAGGGACCTCTTCGAGCTACTGGTAGCGTGTGTGGCCAAGCCCACAGAAACCATCTCCAGAGTGGGATGCTCCTGTATTAGGTGAGAAAAAAGTGTCCTGGCTCTCTACAAAGTTGAATTTTCATTACACAATCCAAGGAAATTACATTATCTTTGTAGTAGCAATCCACTTTTTGGATTGCTTTTTATAATTAAAAATGACCACTTGTTGACAATTCTGTATTCCCGTGTTCAGGCAGCAAATATTTATTGTGTAAGGCATGATACAGAGTACTCTGGTTCAGAGAAAGTGATATATGTAAAGTCCTTACCCTCAAGGAGATTAGAGCCTATTTAAAATGATGTAACAGAGAGAGGGTCCCATGAAAATATAGTGAGGAGTTAAGTGATAAATGCCAAGAAAGGACAGGAAGCTGCCAGCAAGGGCTTAGTCATAGCAGTGACACTTGGTCATATCTCTAAGGTGGGCACTTGCTAGGTGGGGACTTTCCAAGTAGGAGAATAAAATGAACAAATGCATGGAGACAAGAATTGTAAGTGATAATAAAAGGGTTTGGGGTTTGGTTTGATTTATTATTTGTAGAGCACTGGTGGAAAATGTGGCTTCAATGGAGTCATCAGTACAGAATACATACAGTCTTACATACAAGTCTAAGTTTAATCGTTGGCCTATTTATAGTGGGGATCATTTGATATTTTTTAGTAAAATGGTTTAGGAAGTAGCATGTCAACAATGGGATATCGGATAGGTAGAAGGCAAGAGTGGTAAGAGACAGAAAGACTTGCAGGGAAATTACAGGATAGATGTAGGCATGAGTCCATAAGGGTTGAAATTTTGTGGCAGCAAAGTGTCTGGATTCCAGACTTCTTTCCTTGTTTCTTGGGCAGGTACGTCCTGGTGACAGCGGGCCCCGTGTTCACAGAAGAAATGTGGAGGCTTGCCTGCTGCGCCCTGCAGGACGCGTTCTCCGCCACACTTAAGCCAGTGAAGGTAAATGGCTGGGAGGAAAGAGCCTTAAGCTCTCTGATGCGTTACCAAGCTGGGCACCTGGGTTCTGCCTGCCTCCTCAGAGCAGAGGGTGAGAAAGAAGTTGCAGGGTCAATACTTTTGTCCCAGGCACAGTGACAATGTCAGATCCAAGACTATGCCCGGCACCATGAACCAGGATGCACCCAGTGAGCACCTGCTGTTTCTCCCCAGGACCTGCTGGGCTGCTTCCACAGTGGCACCGAGAGCTTCAGTGGCGAAGGCTGCCAGGTGCGGGTGGCGGCCCCCTCCTCCTCCCCCAGCGCCGAGGCCGAGTACTGGCGCATCCGAGCTATGGCCCAGCAGGTAAGGGCTGGGGCTTTTGATCTCAGCGATTCTAGAAACTTGACATACATGTTGGCAGTCCTTCCTGAAGGTCTTGCCTCACCAAACTACCAGGAATGACTTGGACCAGATCACAGTGTCATCTCTTCTCCATCTCTTGCTTGTTGCATCTTCCAGTGCCCAGATCAAATAGAGTCTCCTTCCTGCAGCCTGGCCACTGTATTTTATCCACACCTTGCCTCAAGTACTCACAAAGTATTTGCTTACATATTATTGTTACTGCTAGACTACGAGCTCCTAATGATGGCACACTTATTGGATATTTTCTTATATCTCCCATACAGAACACAGAACTTAACATTTAAAAGTTGGTTGTGAATACCTGAGGAGCAAAGAACATATCCTGTACATTTACCTTGGTATTCTTACAGCAAGGCATAGAGAAGATGCTTAGTATGTGTTTATTGATTCAATGAATTACTGAATCACAGAAGACCTTATAGTATTAGCACAAGCTACAGATATGCCCCTAAGTGCTGTGGAAATCTACCTGTAAGAAACCCTGTATGGGGCTTTCAGCAGCAGAATAACTAAATGCTACCCCTAAATTCACATACGTTCATAACAATGCTATGCATAGTAGTGAAAAAATAAAATTGGACAAAATTCCCAACAGTCATTGACTAGCTAAACAATCCATCATGGCATAGCAACAGACATGTTTGAATTGTGTCTTCCCATGTAGAAATTATTTGGCATGTATGTGTGTTTACATTATTAAACAGGTTTTACAAATATATATATATGAACTGTCAGATTTGCATTAATTTTAAAGAAATAATATACATTGGAGATATACTCAAAAGGCTTTTTTTCTCTACAAGATCTGCTTTAATTCTTAAAGTTTTCTTTTAGCACACTGATAATCTAAGCGTTCCTTACCTGGGTAATCAGGGGATCCATCAGTTGAGACGTTTCCTAGGCAGGCCTGGCATCTGGAGGGCTTCCTCAGGTAGTGGATCAAGAACTTTTTGCCTCCAGTTGCTCACATCATCTGCTGAGCACATTCATAACATCCAGGACATGGTGATTCTGCTGGTTCTGAAGGGAGGGAGCACATCCCACAGAAGCCTCCGTGGCCAGTCTGCAGAAGTTAGGACAGAAGAACAGCTGTGAGGCTGCCATAAATAAGCCACTGCCAATAGCATGGCAGTTGTGAGTTCTGTAGCTAGTATGGCTAAGAGCAATAGCAGAGAAACTGAGAGGGTGGCCCTCCAAAGGGATAGCTTCTCTAAATAAGTAGTTGTTACACCCAGCTAGATAAAGACTTTTCACATGTGTGTACAGTAGTCTCTTCAACCATATCCAACCATTCGGCAAGAATATGAAAATGTCAATGGGTTCCTCTTCTGAAATAGATTGGAGAAGAACAGAGAGAAGTTTTTTCAGTGAATCTTCAGCTTCTTAATATTTGTCTTTCTCATTCCAAAATCCTTCTCCCATATTCACTCTTAAGATAACCCCATATTCAATAATCTGATAATTCTTATAAGATTTGGAAAGAAAAGGTTTCTTTAACATTATTCTAATCTTTCCAAAGTAAAATTTCAAGTCATGTAAAGTGAAATAATTAGGATCAGAGATCCAGTAAGTGCTTACTATTTTCTTAGTCATGTCTGCCATTGCCTAGTAGAGTCACGTGGCCACATCAGTAGTCCTGACAGAAGTCCTAATTAATTCCTTATTCCTGTGTTGGATATAATAGGATACCAAACAGACTCAAAATCAGAGATGACCTTTTACAAACATACCCCCTCTTTATTTACTCATAATTAATATTAAATGCCAGTGCTTTCTATTTGGAATGTAATGAATTGTCAAATGGTAGAACTAGTAGTGTTATTAGTGTCAGCAGCTAACACTTATTGAGTATTTACTCTTCTGTTCTAATGATTTGCCTGCATTATACATAAAAATCAACTCGATTAATTCTCTCAATAAACATACCAGGTAGGAAATCACATTCTCAGCCTCATTTTATAGCTTGGGAAATGAGTAGACAGAACAGACCACTTGCCCAAGACTATCTAGCTAATCCCTGGTGGAGCCAGTTGAGGAGGTGAGGTTCTGAACTGTGCCTTTGTGTCCCCACGCAGGTGTTTATGTTGGACACCCAGTGTTCCCCAAAGACTCCAAACAACTTCGATCATGCTCAGTCCTGTCAGCTCATCATTGAGCTGCCTCCTGATGAGAAACCCAATGGACACACCAAGAAAAGGTGAGCACCTAAGTTTCAACACGTATGGCGCTTAAAAATTAGAAAGTTCATTTATTCCCACCTCTTGCTCATTGTAATCCAGACTTTGGGAAAAGTTTTCATAAAAACTATAGCCTTTTAAAATCAAAATTCCCACATTTCTGGAGTCTAGAAGTCAGAGATCAAGTGCATGGGGGAGGGGAAAAACTAGAAGTCAGGGATCGAGGTGTTGGCAGGGTTTCTTCTGAGGTCTCTCACCTTAGCATGTAGGTGGCTGTCGTCTTCCTGTGTCTTCACATGGTGGTTCTTCTGCATGTGTCTATGTCCAAATTTCCTCTTATAAAGGTACCAGTCATATTCTAAGGTATCATAGTACTTAGGATTTCAATATATGAGTTTGTAAGGGACATGCTCAGCCCATAACATCATACACATTATAACCTTTTTTTAAATTGTAACTTGAGGCATAGTTCATATTGTTTCAGTGAAAAATACATAAACTTCTCCATGAATAACACAGTTGTCAGGAAACAAAAAGATCTGTGCTCTGCCACAGGAAACTTGCCCTTTTAAATACTATCATCCTGCTGAAAAAATTGTTCCTAGAGTTGAAGATGAAGGCATAACTGACATTTCCATTTTTAAACTTCTGACACCTTAATACTAATGGTAAGTGTTTGACTACTGTATGTGAAGACCAGAGGGTAGATGTTTCCACTCCCATTTTACCCATGACCACACATTTAGAGAGGCTGGGTCACTTAGTCAAGGACACACAACTGTAAAGTGGTACAAGCCAGAATCAGAACTGGGTCTCCTGAATATAAGGCCTCTGCCCTTTCCCATTTCAGGAAGAGAGTTGGTGCAATGGACTGAATGTTTGTCCATATGTCAACTTCGTATGATTTAATCCTCACCCCCAATGTGATGGGATTAGGAGATGGGACCTTGAGAGGAAATTAGGTCGTGAGGGTAGAAACCTCATGAATGGGATTAGTGCCCTTAAAAGAAGAGATGTGAGACAGTCCTCTCTCTGCTGTGTGAGGGATACAATGAAAAGATAGATGTCAGCAGTGGGGAAGAGGGCCCTCACCAGGACAGGACCATGCTGGCATGGCACCCTGACCTCAGCCTTCCAGCCTCCATGACGGTGGGAAATCATTTTCTACCTTTTCAAAACCTCCCAGCCTATGGTATTTTATTATTGCAATCCAATCTAAGACAATTGGTATCATTTTATGAACTCTGAGAGATTTGTCCAAAAGTTAGCTAGTTAGCATAGCAATTTGACTAATACCACCATATGAGTGAAATTCCTAGGTAATAATTTTTTTACTTAAGTGTTGGTATACACAAAAAGAGTATGTGGAATGTTCAAAAGTTATAAAGCGTGAATAAAAACTAAAATAAATATGAACCTGCTACCCAACTTCAGAAATAGAACTTTCCCAATATCCCATGGA
This sequence comes from Mirza zaza, assembly GCA_008750895.1. NCBI lineage: Eukaryota > Metazoa > Chordata > Mammalia > Primates > Cheirogaleidae > Mirza > Mirza zaza. Next base: position 145,691 of record VSMD01074904.1, read on the forward strand.
AATGGATCCTCCCTCAACTGTCAGTCACTAGTTTTTAAATGTTGGGTCTTTTTAAAATCTATTTTATGGGCCAAAGATTGTGCAGTCCTTTCAGATCTTTAAACATTGACCTACTTCAGAATTTCATTTATTTTCCTACCTCTTTTCTTTTTCTTATGCTTCTTACTGGAACATTTTTGAAGTAAAGTAGGGAAAAAAGAATGATAGGCTGAATTCAAACTACAAATAGAACATAGGAATAATAGCATAACCTAATGTTATTGGTTTAAAATGTTAAGATTTAAAAACCTATCAACATGGCTCATAAATTTACTTAGCACTTTAATAGGCAATTACTCACTGTAGTTAAGTAAAACAAGAAAAGCATATTAAATTTTTAGCCAATCCCACTGAGCCAAAAGACATTCCCTACCATTCTTTAGTTAGCAGAGGCAACTCTTAGCATAGGATGCCATCGAAGATCCTTAACAAACCTAAGGAAAGTTTGTTATATTTTACAGGTCCATGTTAAAATCACCATGGAAAAAAAGACCTAAACTAAAGCCAGATCAGAACATTAAAATTAAGAGAAATCTAGGTTTGTTTTAAAAGCTTTGGCATTGATAGCCCCAAGCTTTACTCAATCCACAACATCTTAATTAGAGCTTTAAGATGTATTTTAAACTATGAATCTGTTTATCTCTGATACTGACATTAGCATGTTTTAAGTCAATGCTTATTATGCAATTAACTCTCAATTATCCAATCTGGAGGCTGGCTTTCAGAAGCAGGAAGATTGCAGTCCCCTTCTTAAAGGTGTGCTGAGAAAAAGGTGGAAACACTTGGGTACAATGAATTGGAAAGTTATTTGTTGATTTTGTTTGAGATCTTTGTCAGCATAGCAGATTAAGAATTACATATCTACAAAATTATTTCACTGTATATCTTCCTGAAAGTTTCCCCTTCCCCTCTGTTTCCTTCTTGCTGCATCATTTAGCTCAAATCTAAAGTAAAGGATATGTTGTCCTTTTATACAGGCACAGTTAGCAATTTTATATCTTCAAGCATCAAAAAGATGGTCTTGGTTGATAAAGATATTCCACAATCCAAAGATGGCTTTATGCTAGCCCTCTTTTCAGGTGTTTGCTAGAAAATGGATTTCCATTTCTCAGGGAAGTAACAGAAGGTATCCCTGTGGGTCAAGGGTTTTCCTCCTGCAGAAGACTGATCCAGCTCATCCCTCTGGTTGTGCTTCTGGAGTCCATATCCTAGGGGGAGTACCATTGAAGTGTCAGAGCCATTTGTTAAGGAGAGCTGTTCCTCGAGGCAGTGATCTCTTGAGTAGCCCACTCCCAGGGCTTTTGTTATTTGGTTTGTTTTGGAGATTTACTGGGGACAAGATGAATAAGATGCTGCCCTTTCCCTTGAGGATGTTACAGTATCATGAGGAGAGACTTGCATGATCAGTGAAGGATTTCCTTTCTTAATTAGGATGCTATAGTCTGGACAGGAGACACCAGACCAAAACTGATAGCTTTTAGAGCCCTCTTCTTCAGAAGAATTTGTATTCAGGTTTCCTGATAATTTAAGTCATTTATCAAAAGTTACCTAAGTAGAAGCTGAGAGGAGAGAAATGGAGAGTTATTGTGTAATGGGTACAGAGTTAGGGATGATGGAAAAGTTCTAGAAATAGTAGTGGTGCTCATTACACAATGTTGTAAATATACTTAATACCACTGAATTGTACACATGAAAATGGTTAAAATAGTAACTTTGTTATGTATATTTTACCACAAAAAGTGATTTATCCAAAAAGGTTGTTTTTGAATGACAATCCTTTGTTACTCATTTCATCTTCCTTGAGGGTAACGTGTTTTACCTCAGTGACAACTACCAAAGGGCAAAGTTAGCATTTAGATTTTTGTAAGATTTTTACTTTTCCTGCTAACTTACAAAAATAATTTTTAAATTCAGGGTGATAGTAAGATAAGAATAAAGCAGAAACATATTAACATAATAGTTGTACCTTTGAAATCAATATTGTTCATAAGAGTTGTCATAATTTTATAATTACCCAGTTTGGGGAATTAGTTGGCAATATAATGTCATAAGCGATCTTTACAAAATTCTAAGACCAATGAAAAGAAAATGAAACAATAAACCCAAAACCACATTGGTGAATGATTAGTAAAATGTCTGGTTGGGCATCTCTACTCCAAAAATTTGAAATCCTAAACACTCTGTTTCAAACTTTTTGAGCACCGACATAGTGCCTGTGGCAAGTGGATATCACATGACCTTATGTGATGGGTCACAGTCAAAAAGGAGGTACACAACATAACACCCCTGCGCCCCGAAAAAGAGTCTCCCAGCCCCTTCCGCTGCAATGTATCTTTTCCACACTTGCCCAGATTCCCCCATCCACTAGTTATGATTAAAATGGTTACCATGTAATGCCCCCAGAAGTTTGCCCATTTTTAAGGAAGACATTTGAGTAAGGTTAGTTTGTAATTTCACATATAAGTGATATAAGACATAGGATATGACACCATTATTAATCAACCCTCTTTCTTTTTGAAGCGTCTCTTTCAGGGAAATCGTGGTGAGCCTGCTGTCCCATCAAGTGTTACTCCAGAACCTGTACGACATCCTGTTGGAGGAGTTTGTCAAAGGCCCCTCTCCCGGAGAGGAGAAGACGCCGCAGGTGCCGGAGCCCAAGCTGGCCGGCTTCCTGCGCTACATATCCATGCAGAACCTGGCGGTCATATTCGACCTGCTGCTGGACTCGTACCGGACGGCCAGAGAGTTTGACACCAGCCCCGGGCTCAAGTGCCTGCTGAAGAAAGTGTCCGGCATCGGGGGCGCCGCCAACCTCTACCGCCAGTCCGCGATGAGCTTCAACATCTACTTCCACGCGCTGGTGTGCGCGGTCCTCACCAACCAGGAGACCATCACCGCCGAGCAGGTGAAGAAGGTCCTCTTCGAGGACGACGAGCGAAGCACGGACTCTTCCCAGCAGTGCTCGTCGGAGGACGAAGACATCTTCGAGGAGACGGCCCAGGTGAGCCCGCCGCGGGGCAAGGAGAAGCGGCAGTGGCGGGCGCGGCTGCCGTCGCTGAGCGTGCAGCCGGCGAGCAACGCGGACTGGGTGTGGCTGGTGAAGCGGCTGCACAAGCTGTGCATGGAGCTGTGCAACCACTACATCCAGATGCACCTGGACCTGGAGAGCTGCGCGGAGGAGCCGCCGGTCTTCAAGGGCGACCCGTTCTTCATCCTGCCCTCCTTCCAGTCCGAGTCGTCCACCCCGTCCACGGGCGGCTTCTCCGGGAAGGACACGCCTTCCGAGGACGACCGGAGCCAGCTCCGCGAGCCGCAAGCCGCGGAGTCCCCGAGCCTGAGGCCTGGGGGGGACGCGCTGCTGCTGCTGCCACCCCCGCCCAGCCCCAAGGTGGAGAAGAAGGACCCCGGCCGCAAGAAGGAGTGGTGGGAGAACGCGGGGAACAAGATCTACACCATGGCGGCCGACAGGACCATCTCGAAGCTGATGACTGAGTACAAAAAGCGGAAACAGCCGCACAACCTGCCCACGTTCCCCAAAGACGTCAAAGTGGAGAAGAAGGGAGAGCCGCTGGGCCCCAGAGGCCAGGACTCCCCGCTGCTTCAGCGGCCGCAGCAGCTGGTGGACCAAGGACAGATGCGACATTCCTTCAGCGCGGGCCCCGAGCTGCTGCGCCAGGACAAGAGACCCCGCTCGGGCTCCACCGGGAGCTCCCTGAGTGTCTCGGTGAGGGATGCCGAAGCACAGATCCAGGTAGGCACCCGGGTTTCCGAATGAGGTGTCCCCATGCGGAGCTCACGTGCATGGTCTAAGATGTGATCGAACCAGCAGGGGATGAGGACCCAGTTTACGTCCCGAGTCGGGGGACTGCCTGAGCCTAAGATGTAGGATCTGTCTGTATCAATACACCAGAGTAAAACCAAAATTTTACTATCAGATAATTTCAGGAACTGTTTTTTTCCATTGTGACATGTATTAGTGAGAATTAGGAACCCACCTGTATAAATAAGGTGGAGCTAAAGCTTATAAAATGTATGGACCTAGTTTGCCATTGGAAAATGGCCTCGAAGAAATTCTTAGTTATGAAGCTTTATGTAAAGGAAAAAGGCAAAGTGCATATTAGTGTGGTTATGCCAATGAACATTTTTTATCTCATTTTCCAAGGGACTTTGAGTATGTCTGTTCCTTCATATGTTTATTATTTGTAATTATATGGTATATCCGAATTTGAGAAGAAAACAGTGCCTGTACAGTTTTGGCCAATTGGAAGAGATAATGTGAGAAGGAAGAGAAAAATAGAGAGAGCCTATTTTAAAATAACCTGAATGTTTATCTTAAATTGTAGATTCTTGTCACTGGCATATATTCTTAGAATGAACATAACTTTGGAATTACCATGAATCTTGCAAGATGCCTTTTTTTCCTCTGAAGTATATAGAATACTACACTTGATCTTAGCCAAAAGGCCAAGAAGCGATAAAGTATATAGAATATAGAATTAAAATTCAGAATCTGCAAAGATCACCTTAGACTAGACCAGCCAAACTGAGCCGTATGGTTATTCTTTAACAGACAACTTTCTTGGCAAGTCATATTACCTTCATTGCCTTTTCATGTCTTGGGGATTTGCTTAGGATTTTAAAAGTTGTCCTAAATTAAGGCAGACCTAATCCAAGTTATCTGGCCGTTATATAGACTGCTGATTAAAAATATCATGTGGCCTATGGAAATCTCATTATGAGAAGGCAAGAGAGGTCTTTTTTAAATCTAAGTAATATGTAAGATTTTAGTAGTTTGGGACAGCTGAAAATAAGGCATTTCTAATGTGATATGAGTCTCTGCCCACCCTTATATATGTGAAGTTAACACTACGGCTTGTTATATTAGTGAAAACTAATTTCTTGCAGCTAGAACGCCTTTACAGATCGGGAGGACCACACACGTGTTCAAATTAAGAAAGCCACTGATTCTCTTACATCCTTTCTCTTAGGCGTGGACCAACATGGTGCTAACAGTGCTCAATCAGATTCAGATCCTTCCAGACCAGACCTTCACTGCCCTCCAGCCAGCAGTGTTCCCATGCATCAGCCAGCTGACCTGTCACGTGACGGACATCAGAGTTCGCCAGGCTGTGAGAGAGTGGCTCGGCAGAGTGGGCCGCATCTATGACATCATCGTGTAGCTAACTCATGTTCCACTCCTAAGAAGATACCTTAGTGAGGGCTAGAGTCAGCCTGCCAATCCAGCTGACAGCATTGCCCCACCACCAGCCCCACTTAAACTAGTGTCTCAGAGAACAATGTTTCCTAAGGTCAAAAAGCCTTTCTAGCCACTCCCTAAGTAATCAGCATTGGGGCCACACATACGAACATTGTATCTTGATGACACAAATGATACTTTGATTTTGCACATTATTATAGAAGAGTCTACATTCTTTGATACCTTCCCAAATCTTGAAGTTTATTTCCCAATGCTTTTGCTTACAGTGTTTTCCCCAAATGGGTCATTTTCAAGGACCACTCCTTTGAAAACACTACATCAGTCCATTTAATCCATCATTTTACAAATAAATGCAATTCCTAAGGCAATATCTGCTGGTAAGTCAAGCTGATATGTAGACACTCAGACATCTAGTACTAGACATTATTAATTGGAAGAAGATTTATATTACGATTATGGGTTTAGCTTGGAAGAAAACAACAAACATATATTCTTGGGTGTCATAAGAAAGACATGACTTTTGTTATAAAATAATCCAGGACATTTCAAAATTATTCCTAAATTGTGAAGATTTTCAGGTATTCACCAACTTCCCCATGTAAGGTACTATTGTGCCTTTATTCCCCCATTTCAGAAGGAAGAAAATTCTTTCCTACCAGGGTGTTAAGTGTGTGGCTTGGCAGCCTTTGACACAGAGTGCCATGATAGTAGCTGATGCATATGTTGAAGGCTGATGGGCTACTCTGGCAGTCCTGTTATTCTTGGCTTCTGCCCCCAAGGCAGACAAGGAAAGAAAAGAAAAAGTGGTGCCTTAATCCTTTGTTGCACAGACATTTCTATGCCCCACATCTATCTGAACATAAGGTACAACCATTTGGTTTTTAAGAAAACAAATCATTAAAAATGCAACTCATTTTATATCAACACCCTTGGAGGAAAGAAACTCAGAGTCCTCCGTGCATCCAGAAAGCAGACTTCTCAGGGAAGGGAGCAAGGAGTGTGGGGTAGGGAGCGATGATGATGAAATCATTTTAAATCTTAAAATACGATAGAGCAGTCATATGAAATTGTGTCAGTTATTTGCATACTAGTCTCAGAAAATAAAAGGGAACATTAAAGTTAGAAAATTAATTTTTTTCTACTTAAAATATTTCTCCTAACAAGTTTACCCTATGTTTAAAGCCTTTTTATTCAGACTGATATTTTAAGTGTATATTTCTCTTCCTAAGTATTACTAGAAAATGAATTTGAAAGCTTTATGTTATTACTTATAATATTTTTATATTTGTTACATTACAATAATAATTGAAACTCCTCACTCAAGCCCACTTATATATATTCTAGAGAATACAGTTAGTTGCTAAGGCATATAATTTCCCAGCCCTTAAAAATGTATTCATAATTGAAATATATCCTTTAAAAATATCAGGCCGGGTGCGGTAGCTCACGCCTGTGATCCTAGCATTCTGGGAGGCCGAGGCGGGCAGATCGCTTAAGGTCAGGAGTTCAAAACCAGCCTGAACAAGAGCGAAACCCCGTCTCTACTAAAAATAGAAAATTAATTGGCCAACTAAAAATATACACAGAAAACATTAGCCGGGCATGGTGGTGCATGCCTGTAGTCCCAGCTACTGGGGAGGCTGAGGCAGGAGGATCGCCTGAGCCCAGGAGTTTGGAGTTTGAGGTTGCTGTGAGCTAGTCTGACGCCATGGCAGTCTAGCCCGGGCAACAGAGTGAGACTCTGTCTCAAAAAAATAAAGAATAATATCAATTGTACAGTATTGAAGTAAGGATTTAAAAGGGATTGACTAATGGTGGTAATTGTAAATTTTGCCCTCCTTGAGAAACATGGAGCAGTCTATCTACAGGGTTAAGGGAAAGGCAGGGTTCTCTGACTTCCTTAGGTGATCTAAAAAACCCTATCCATGCAGGGTCCTCAAACTTTTTAAACCGGGGGCCAGTTCACTGTCCCTCAGACCGTTGGAAAGTGTGATGCACATTCCGCACATGTGCACTGTGGGCCTGGGACGAGTTGGCTGCTAAGCAGGACAGGCAGCAAAAACACCCGGCGGGCTGCATGTAGCCTGCGGGCTGTAGTTTGAGGACCACTGCATTAGTGCATCATCTAGAGATCACAACAGCATCTGGAAGACATTTTTCCAGTTTTACAAAACACTCTCTTTCCTTCAGTTTTTACTCACTAGACAATAATTCAAGTTTAGACACAGATCATCAACTATTTGATCTTAACAGGCAATGAATTGTTGAGATATCAATGAGCTCTGTTCTATACTTCTGAATTTTTATACTTTGTAAATGGAATCAAAAGTCGGGTAGATAACTTTTTTCCCACAAAAGCAGTACACCATGGTTATTTTGTTTCTTTTTATAGCATATCTGAGGCTCAGTTTTCCTTTGTGAGCCTGTGAGTACTCTGTAATTTACTTGGGGAAAAAAGCCTTTGTATAAAATTAGAGTATATACACATAAAAACTTTCTATAAAGTATAAAAATTCAAAAGAAGCTGTCTCAATTTATGAATGTCACATCCCAGAATTATGTTATTTCATTGTTTAGAAATCAGAACACATTCTCCCACAGATTCTTTATTATAGGGTCCAAGGTTTGTTCATGAAAATAAGCTTATCCCATACTATGTCCAAACCCTGTTCTAGTAATAGCCCAACTATGGGTCCCAAGAACAAAAGGATGAGAAAATGTACACAGCTGTTTACCTACAATCTTGTAAGAAGTTTTTGGCACCTTTCCATCCTGTCTTCTGTAACCCAGCCCGAGGCCCACGTTGCTTTTACGCCCACCTCTGTTTCTAACACGCTCTGGGCTTCCACGACAGATTTCAACTACAAAAGTAGCTAAGTCACAGCAGTATTTCCCGTTTCCAAAAAGGATACTGCTTGATGCAAAGTAGTTGCTAAAGAGCAGCAGGACTTAAGTTGACTCTTTCCAGTGTGGAAGGGAGGTGATTAGGGACACTGGGGGGTGGGGAGGGGGGGTGAGTGGCCCCTTCCCAGACTAGTCTCTCTCGCTGTTCCTGGTTTCTTTCCTCCCTAGATGTGTCAGGTGTTTTTCTACTCACAGTCCCTATTGTGGCAACAGTAAGACCAAGGTCAAGGCAGCCTTTTGAAGTTAGGTACAGTTATTAGCATGTATTTACAGATCTAAGCAGAACAAGTTTTACACATTGCTTTCAGTTGCCTGTATTTACTGCCAAAAGTGTTTTACACTAAAGTTGAGATTTTTCTATTCTTATATTTTGGTAAAATGTGCCTCAAGAAACAAGCTTCCGGAAAACTTCAAGTGTAAGGGAACTCCTAATCGAACAACCCAGCCAAGTGCATCCACTCTTTGCCAGAGTTCTCTCTGCCATTGAGGAGGACACAGGTTTTGAGGCTGGAGGGCTGGTGCAATGTTCATAGGATCTTCCCTAGCTCTTGCACCTCCTGATCTGCTTTTAAACATGTTTAAGACTGCCTCAATACACCACCTTGTTATATATCTCTCTACTCTTGTGATTATTTTCCGGCCTTCACCATAGACCTCAAACCAGAACACCTTTACCATTTGGGGACTATGTAATGACTGACTGATAAGGACCCAGGGATATGCTAACACACATAGCAGATCAGATGGAAATATTTTAAATCAAACATGACAAAAATGTTAACATAATTTAAAAGTACCTTAAAATTGAAATTTCTTGGTACAGTGTCACAAGGCTTTTTGTTCTTGTGGTTTTAAGGAGAAGGCTTACACAGAATCAGTTGAGAGAGTCAAATGCCTTAACTATAAGAAGGTAATGCAGTTGTATAATAGCTATCCTTGCCAAACACTTCACAATATTGCTAATATTGGAAAGTTTTCCTTCTCAGAAAAGGAAATCCATTTGTGTCAGTCCATCAAACTCAACAGAATGCAGACCTTTGTTTAGCACAGATTACAACAGCAAAGGTTTACAAACAGCAGGGAGGAGGGGTGGTGAATGTTGTTGTCAATGCAGACCTTTATCTAGATTATCACACTTCCTTCTCACAGTAACCTTGTGAGACAGATAGTATGTTCCTCATTCTCTCTGGGAATGTTCTCATCCGAGAGGTTAAGAAACGTGCCCAAGATAACAAGAAAGAGGCAAAGTTGGTTGCAAAAGAAGCATTCCTGAATTCAAAGGCCATACTCTCTCTCCCTGTACTATGCTCTCTCAGTGCATGGAGCGAGAGCTCCAGTATGAGAGAGTTTCAAAGAATTAGGCAATCAAAGTGAGAATATTTAGTTGATATCCCAGATCTGTCTGGGATGATATGGGAGTTTTTGAAAATAAGATTTAAAATTGTTTTAAAAAATAGTATTTATACATAGAAAGATCATATATAACATTGAGTGTCTGAAAATAAAGGAAACCAAAATCTAAACTTTCAGTATTCCTTTAGAAAACTCACCAAATTAGGTGGAGATGATGGAATACTACTGTTCGTGGCCAGCTGTGAGTGCAGAGGAACATGGCAGGCTGTGTCTGGAATGGCACGCATGATTTGTAAACCTTTTTCAAATACTATTTAATCCACTGAGAATAAAGTGCCCTGTAGCCAACAGTGCCTCTTTACTTGCTTCTCTGGGAAATACATGGTACTAAATTTGTAAGTCATCATCAGAGTTTAGGAATATGCAGAATGATAACTGTTTTTTCTCAGTGTACATTCACTGAAGGAGGAAGCAACTGGCTGGATAAGATTGTTTAAAGAGCTAGGTGCTGGGGGCATCAGGTCAATGTTCATGATAACCACGTGCCATAACACCTAAATATTTCTACGTGTTTTCCAGACAAGGAAACGGGCAGAATGAAAGTCCGGAGTCCTGCAGTAAGCTAATGACAAAACTTAAATATGCTTGGGTACCATTTAGGTGATTCCATTGAGAATTAGTGTGGCCTTAGAAAAGTAAAAGAGCACTTTCTGTTGGAAATATGAGCTTGTTACTGGGAAAGATTTATAAAATTGGTCAAGAACTTGATTTCTATGCTTCGTCCCAAAAAAGAGTGTTTTCTTCACTAGTGGAGCAATCTAGAAAACATACCTTTGTTTGTTTGTCTGGGAGATACCCTTCCTCTGGCTGTATAATAGTGTTTGTATCTGATGTAGAAGTAACAAATAACTTAAAATTTCAGAACAGAGCACCATTTATATTTCCAAAACACAATTATTACTTCAGGGATGACAGATAAAAAAATAAACCATACCCTGAGATGGATTTCCTTATAAATGGTGGCACCAATTACTATTAATAATTTAAGAAAACTACTACCATACCACTAGCACCATATCAAACCCTTTCCCTATATCTTTGTGCAATAATATGCAAAGGGTTCCAGGGAGGAGAGACTGGCTGACTATCTTAGTGACAAAACTACACTCAACTGCTGGTGAATCCATCCAATTGTGACCATCCCATCTTTTTCAACCAACATTAACTGTTTGTACTAGTGGTTCCTATCCTGAAGGTGTAACCAGTGGTTGTCTAGTAGCTTTTGTCTTTAGAACAGTGTTTCTCAAACTTTAGTGCACATGAAAATCACAAGGAGGGCTTGTTTTCACAAGCCCAGGTTGCTGGGCTCATGCCTAGAGTTTCTAATTCAGTAGATCTAGAAATCTGCATTTCTGACAAGTTCCCAGGTAAGGCCAATGCTGCCGTTCTGGGCACCATGCTTTGAGAATAACTGCCTTGAAAAAATTTCCAACTACTACCTTAAAGATCAGCCTGACTTATCAAGCCCTAGAGAACAACCGAATTTACCCCTGGGCAGACAACTTGGGGTTGGATTCTTGACAGCATTCCTGCTCACTCTTCCCAGTTTCCAGTTTTATTATACCAACAATTGGTTTTTACAAACTAGAAGACAATGAATGTATAAGTTCTATGGAACAGTGAGATAAGTCTAAGCTTCTTGTTTTTGTATTTAAAAATATTGATTCTATGGATGGTCATTTGTATCCTGTTGAAGGTGATTTTAAGTTTAAGTATGTAGAATTTGAATTTCTACAGTCCTTGTAGTTTTAATGCAATGTTTCCATGTTAGTTCCATTACAACCTTGGCTCCTGGCGTAATTTTTGAGCAGTTGCTCACTTGCCAATTATTTTACGTCTCTCATTGGACACCATAATATTGGCACTTCAAGATAATACGACACTACTTGCTGTACCTACATCTTTCACTTAACTGTCTGGTGTAAATTAATATTTTAATTTTGTATATATCTGTAAAGAGTCTACCAAATGGCTTGATGGAAATTTACAAAATGAACCAAAATCCCTTTTGAGCAATAGGTATGCCTGTTTTGATTTTTCAGTAAATATGTTGTGTTTGTATGCATACCTGCACAATGAAAACCTTATTCATTATATCATCTTCCAAATGATGGGGAAAATATAAAACTGAATCGATATGCTTTGGAAATACATAGAAATCATGTTGACTCAAATACAGAGGGGACTTACTTTATCTCTTAACTCTTTATTCAATTAATTAGCTTTAGGAGATTCTTTTTCCATTAAAAAAAAAAATTGGGACCATATAGGAAATGATTGAAGAGGGAAAAAAATTAGGTACTTAAAATCACAACCCATTTATAAAGACTTCTGCTTACTAAATACCCTGACATCATTTATTTAGTCTATTGTATGAATTTAGTCTATTGTATGAATCAAAGGTAATAATTATATTTATTTAATACTAGAATTAGTAAGATCAGAAAGAATATCAAAGTGTTAATGGTACCAAGGATTCAAGTTCTTGCCTCAGTAGATGGAAATAATTGAGGAGTTTTTTAGTTCACTTTTTTTCCCATAATCATTTTTTAAAATGTGTGCATTTAGTTCTTTTAATAACTGATTTTAAAATTTAATTGATATTTTAAATTTTTAGGAATAATTTATTTTCACATTGTTTTACCAAAAAGGGGAGGGGGGAATCTGAAAGTCAATTTTTTTTAAATAACATGTAAAATAGTATGTTTCCTTTTAAAGCGAGGAGGGCTCAAGCCCTGACACTATGAGCCACCAGTGACTGTCCATGGCTACCTCGTGAGCACATGCAAGCTCCCCTGCGGGTCTTCCACCTGGGTCTTCTTGGGAGAGCTTCTCTATAATAAAAATTGGTTTCCCACTAAATAGGCAAAACTGGGCAAGGATGGATGCTTTTGATATTTTTGGTTTCACTTCTGTTGAAACCATGTGGTAGAATATCCAGGTGTGGCATGATGGGGCAAAAGCAGGTGCCTACAGGGAAAGGTTATTTTTGTTTCTTGGTTTGTGTTGGGGGTGGGGGAGAGCTAAGACTAAGATGTTTATTGCCCTAATCATGCCAAACCACTATTCAAGATGCTTCTCCTGCATTTCTAAGAATAATCTTAAATAAATTACATTATAAACATTCCTCCTACGACTATCTCCCACCCTAGATAAAACCCATGGGTGGTCTGGGTCCTTTTATCCTTTCTTGTATTATGCCAAAGAATCAACTTATTTTCACTGAAAATGATAAATAAACTAAGGTTGGTATAGCCATAATGATTTAAGTCAGTGTACTATTTTACCTATAAAATACAAAATTTCATCCTTGCAACCCATTTACCAGGAGCCTTGAGCTTTATGTTTACTCCAAAGGCCTTGTCAAGGAAGTATAATTTTTGTTTTGCCTTATTTACTCAGTTTGGTCACATGTACTTAAAAAGACAAACAGAAAAGCACCCTACTATTTGTGTGTTGATATAACTGTTTGATTTGATACAATCTGTCTGTTCCTTGTTTAACAGGTCTCTGTAAGCAAGCTTGCAAGCATTTTGTGTACATTTTATCTGAGGTGAAAATGAAAATTCTAAAGATAAAATATTTTAAAAGATAACTGTATTTATGTTGCTTGTGTTGTAGAATAAAGATTCAAATGCATTAAAAATCTGATGTGTGAGGCAATTTTATTCACTGAATAAATGTATCAAAATAATTTATGTAAATAGCTTGTATTTACAGAATTCTGCCAAAAGAACCAGGTTCTTTCCCATGGCATTTCAGAACTCTGAAAGGCCCTTTTCAATCCTGTAACGTGGAGATAGCCGCTACTGACAATTTGGTATATGCCTAAAAAAACAAATTTGCAGAAATATATATACCATTGTTTCCTTTTTTTTGTTTTAAAAAATGAGGGCTTATTCTATGTTGTTTTGATTTTTTTCTTCTTAAGAATGGGTGTAGATATTGACATTTATTTAAAACATTGGAGTACTACTTTTTGTTCTTTGACAACTAAATCCCTCAATTAATAATAAGGACATTATTAAAAGGTAATATTGACAAGAGAAGTACAGTCACTTTTAACTTCATGGTCTTATTAGATTGTATTTTTAAGTGTAGCAGTATCAAAACATCACATCGTACTTCATAAATATACAATTATTGTCAATTAAAAACAAAAGCTTTTTAAAAAAAGAAAACAAATTTTAAAACAGATTAGCTGTTTCAGAAGTCTATAATGTCATAAGCCTAGGAATGAATCATCAAACCAATCATAGAAAATTGCTGTTTGGCCAATAGAGGGATGTAAGACCAAATTGCGGTAGAAATGAAATCTTCACATGTGACCTGAAATCATGATTCTATTATTCATACCCTCTGGTAATCTCACAGTTATACCACCAAGACTCAATCACTTCCATCATAAGGATGAAATAAAACTAAAATAGACATTCATGTACTTTGCATAAGGATGTCACAAACATAAGGGACCAACTGTGTTCGTGGATGGAGATACCTGTGGCCGAGTGGAGAAGGCCTTGGGCCACAACTAGAAAAGCAGAGTTCACATCCCCCACTTTGTCCTTTTGTGGGAGTGGGAAACCTAGACATGTGACTACTCAGAGATCAAGTATCCTGCTTTATAAAATGAAAATCTACTCTTATCTCAAAGAGTTGTTTTCAAATAATATGAAAGTTCAACCTTGTGCTTTGCAAATAAACACTAAGTGCTCTGTGCAGGAGAATACCTTTTTCTTAAATAGCCCCAGTGTTTTGCAAGCTGATTTATACTTGAGATCTAATATGTACATATTTTTGCCATTCACATCCATAAACATACCCTAACACAGAAAGCTTGGTATTTTATACCAATCTAATATTAGGAGACTAGCAGCTCAGGAGCACATCTTTTAATCAAACAGTTTTAGAAATAAATTATAAGTCAATGGCCAATTCTTCAATTATTAATATCCAGCAATGAATATACTATGTATATAAATCTATACATATTTCTTTAAAAAAGGGACTTGATATACTTCAACTATTTGGTTTATGATCAAAACATAATTTAGCTTTGATGTATATTTCATATCACTCAGAAAATTCACTTTTCTATCCATCTTAAAGCAAGTAAAAATAGAATTAAAGCATAATGCACTATTGTGGTCTTCACATACTGACCAACATTCCTATTATCTCAAGCCTTTGAAAGAGCACTTTAAGCATGTTCTCTATCTTCTCCTTGTTTATATTTATTTATAGATTCCTAGTTACAACATCAAGACTTTAGTGCCCTGAGCCTGCCCTGCTAACTTAATCTGGTTGCACCAAATGTTTTGTTGTAAGAGAAACAAACTATCCAATTTAATGATCTCATTCAAACTCAAAGATCATAAAGGCATACTTAAATCCCAAAGAAATTTATCAGCAGATTCTAAATCATTTCTTAAAGAAATAAAAGTACTAGGTTCTATTGGAACATGAGGGATCAAATGCACAACAGCTTAGAGCAGAGAACTCAAATACTGGAATCTCATATGGTTTCCTTGCCCCACTTATGGGGAAGCTATATTGAACTATTGTTGTAACCAGTACAAAGAATGCAAGGAAATAAACCAACATTCTCTAGTGGTATCTGTAGCAGAGAATGAATTAGAAACACAAGAAAATGAATTATATGTTGAATGTTTTGATGCAGAAAGTTCCATGTATGACTCACCTTGAAAAAATAAGTACTGAAGCTAATTTACCAATTATAAAGGAAAGATATTGTTGACTATACTATAGTTAAATGTTCAATATTCATTTCATGGTTCATTTTAATCTGTGATAGCCATCAATAGTCAGTAAATTCTTGTTCGATTTTTCTAATATAACTATGGGTTATAAAAATAATATTCTTCTAAAGTCTAGATTTTTTTCAAGTGTAAGAAACGTATATTATTATAGACCTCTCAGATCAAAACCATTTAGAAATGGGCTTCTTGGGAAATGAATGGGGCGGTGTAGTTGATGTTTGTTCTAAGCACAACCAACTAAAGACAAAGGCAGTTATACATCAGTACAGATTAACAGGGTTAAAACAGGTTATTAAATTGGTAGATTTAATTTAACTAGCTCTTATTCTTATAGGGGAAAAAGCCTTTAATCCTTCAAGGATTGGAGCATGGCCTGGCATGGGGATAAAAATAACTTCTTGTCCTCACCAGTTGTCTCTCGTAGCTCCCTGTTCTGCCTGGCTAAGGGGCAGTAGCCCTCCCATCCTGTGTCCTCAGGCTAGAATACCTGTATATTGTCTCCTTACCTGCTCACACTCCCCCTAGAAGTCAACTGGAAATAAGTTAACATTAACCATAGAGTTATTTCAAAAGCTGCTCTTGAAAGGAGCAAAAGCATTCAGTAATTATCAGAACACTTTGGATTGTACCTTTCATAAAATGGTAGACTGGCCAAATTTCAGGATGGTCACAGGTATGGATTAGAAGGACCAGATCCCTGATCCAAAGATTGTAGACAGATGCTACCAGACTCCCTTTCTTCAATACAAATTTTTCCTCCAAAGCATTAAAAATATGTTTGCCTGAAAAGTATATTTCAGGTATTAATCTATGTTTTTGTCTCCCAATATTCCCCACCGGTTCCTTTCTTCCTATTCAAGTAAATATAATAGTTGGCTCAGAAGGTCATTATTCCAGGGAAGGGAGATGGGGTGGCCGAATGCCAAGAGCTGCCTGGAGTTTCTCCAGCTCTTGTATTTTAAAACCCTAACCCCTTCACATATATATTAAGTTTGTACCACCCTAGCCAAACAGAGGCTCAGAACACTTTTTAGTTGAGTTAGGGAACAGAGGCTCAGAACACTTTTTAGTTGAGTTAGGGAAAAAGACAATTAAAATTTGAGACATGAAGTAGAAGGCTGAGATTTTTACCTGCTTTTGTAATGCATAATCTAAAAATCACTGCAAATTCTTATGTCTGGTTTTGTAAGGCAATTGGAATGACAAAAAAACAAACAAACAAAAAAAACAGCTGTTCTTACAAATGCAAAGTTATTTCCAAGGAAGCTTGAACAGAGTTGGCAATTAACAAGACCTCCTAAGTCCAATGTCAGCGGCCCTCAGCCTCAGAAAGCTGTCTCTTGGGGAACAAGGCTGCCTCAGGTCATCTTCCATTGGGGTCCCAAATGCTCTCCCCTTGAGTGTGTGAGCCATTTTGAGAGTAGAATTTGGTTCCAGCCACAAGGCAGGGACTCTATGTGGGGCAAATAAACCAAATGTGTCCCCCTACCCAATTCCACAGCCTCCATGCTGCTTGCTTTTGGGTTACCTTGGACACCCCATGTCCATTTCTGCCGAGACTATAGAAGTCCCACTTCATGTTTAGGTAATCGGCAAAAGACACCTCCCACTCCATGTGAATATAGCCAGATTCGGCCTTAGAGATTCAAATCGTTTCTCTAATCTTCCTAAGGAACATGAAACCAGTTTACTTAGTGACTCAACCCCTATCAAAACCATCCCTCCCCTCTGCTTACCACAATACCCCCCCCTCTCACCCGTCCTCTTCACAGCCAAGCTCACTTAAGCACCTGAACCAGCTCAACCATCCTAGACAGTCTCAAATTCTGATGTCCCTAAGAATTAACAATTGTTGAATGTTGAACTTGCTGGTGTCCAGGCCTTGCCCCAGAAATTCTGATCTAATTAGTATGGTGCAGGGCTCAGGAATCTGCATTTTGAAAAGCTTTCAAAATATAGAAGTAGAAGTTGTCCAAGCATTCTATTCCCAAGGTAGCTTCATTTTAGAACAGAAGTTTGTAACACAGGGTAGGCAAAGAAGAGGCCCATGAACAAGGAAGTGAAAAAAATAAAGCCCTATTTTCACTTACTTCTAACTGAAATTTAAAATGTTCTTCCATTTTGAATGTAGGTAACAAACCACAGTGATGTCGACAGGCCCTACAACTTGTTACCCAGAGAAGTCAATTTATTTAAAATATGTCCTTTCATTCTCACCAACAGTCTGCAAGGTGACTTTTCCAGACCCCATATTACAGATGGAGAAAGGAAAGCCTCAGAGAAGTGAACAGAGAAATAACTTGGTGAAGGGTCAAAAGCTAGAAATTGGCTAAGTCAGAATTCGAACCCAGTTCAGCCTGACTTCAAAGCCATGCACGCTTTACTATGACATGACACCTTAAGGTAAAAATTTAAATGCAATTAACAGCCTGGCTGAAGTCTTGCCTGGTGCCGTATCTCCAACCTCAATCAGTTGAAAATCACCCGCAAACTTAAAATCAAACCTTTTTAAAATCAGTACTCACAAAAATAATTGTGTTTATACTAGTCCCCACAATGAGAGACCGAGTCTGGTCTCATAACCACAGGAAACATAAAATAAACCCATCTGCTGTAAAAATAAGCAGTGCACAATCCAATGGACAACTGTATGCAACTCAACAATTTAGCATTTGCCAAAAGATAACATGAGAGAGCTAGTTTCAAGACAAACTTAAGGTCATTTTAAATATTCATCATTTTTAGAATTTCTAATTTTATCCCTGCATTAAATTATTCTGTTGAGGAACAATGTATTCAGACCAAATTATCTCAGCTTCCTTTAGAAATACCTTCACTAAATTACGATTTAATGTTATGCCTCAGCTTTTAAAGAGAATCGATATAAGAAATCACCAAATTTGTCTTCTGTAAATCTATGTTAACAGTAGGTGCCCATTACATTATTCCTTTGTTTTCTTATATAAGGAAGCATGAGCCCAATTTTACAAGAATTTAAAGCCAAGGCCTTTGATGACATTTATTTGATCTTGTAATAGATATTTTTTTAAAAGGGGAGGTACCTGTTTGTTTTTGTATTTGTATTTTGCTTTAGCTGCCAGGAAACTCAGAGCTAAATTCAGTTTTAAGTAGAGTGTTTAGGAGCAAGGGGAAAGTAAAATACAGGCACCGTGCTACTCACTATATTTCACCGTACTCAAGATTACTCCTACCAATTCGAGAAGTGGTTTCAATTCATTTTATCCCATGCAAGGATAGTAAGTATACGGACCTAACTTTCCTAAGGCTGCCCAGCTAGAGAACAGTTAGAATTCAAGCCCAGGTCCAAATCAAAATTCAACTTTTCCAAACATGTTGAAAAAAATTGTTTCATCTTAACTCCCTGGTAGCACCCATATGGTTATTAGTTTTGTATTGTTTTTATTTATGAACAACCTTAAAGCCTTTTGGTAAGTAATTTGTAAATCACATGTAATTAAAATCTTCCCCCCAGAAATATGTGATTTAGCTAACTCTGTGATATAACTAGCATATGTACCTACAGACACTCTTAACAATCTAAGGGCCACCCCAAATACCCAGGATTTCAAGTCCATACTAAACAGATACTGTAGAGTGGCAAAAATCGGTGGCATAAGCCAGAGAGTCTGAGGCAGGTGTCCCTCAATTCCACATGGGTCCCTCAGCACCCACAGGGAGAGGAAAGGATTATGGGGTTGCCAGTCTCTCTTCAGAATACATCCTTGTCTAAGAAGAAGATTGTGACTCAAGAGTTCGCAGAGTTAACTGAAAGTTAACTCAGTGTGCCAATCTTCCTTTAATAATAGACATAGCATAGCATTTCCTATCATCATAGTAGCTGACATTGAGTACTTACTAACTACAAAGCATTTTATTTGAATTATTTTATATAGTCCTCAGAACAGTTCTGAGCTAGGTATTATCCCTATTTTACAATGGGAAAACCTCAGGTTTAAGGAAATCCCCTAATTCACCCAAAGTCATTTATGTTTAAATAGTAGAAGTAGGATTCAAACCAAGCAATCTGGCTCTAGAGCCTGTACCTTTGACTACTAGCCTCTGGGCCTGTTTATAAACCCATCAGAACAAATTAACCTTAAAAATTACCTTAATAATCTTTAAAAAGCTTATTTTAAAAACTGTACCCAAATATTAATAGCATCTATTTTTAAATTTTTTAAATTTATGTTAATCAGGAATAGGTAAAATTCAGTAGGAATATTGATCAAATATTTCATTCTCATAATGGCACTAGATGATCCAAATACTTTTCAGTTGTTTTAGTATATGT
Source organism: Mirza zaza (assembly GCA_008750895.1). NCBI lineage: Eukaryota > Metazoa > Chordata > Mammalia > Primates > Cheirogaleidae > Mirza > Mirza zaza. The sequence goes on from VSMD01074904.1 coordinate 165,357, forward strand.
GCTGCTGAAGCAAGCACTAAATACTTTTCAGAATAGAAACAAATTAAATTTTGCTATTAAATAGTCTATTTTATGCTTAGATGTAAAACCTAATAAAAGAGATTTGAATTATCCTCTAGAGCTGTACTTATATTGCTTTGATTCACTTGTGGAGGTGATCTACAACTGCTCTATTACCTACAAATGTCCCTTCCCTGGCAATTTTGTTTTAGACAGCTCCTTCCAGTCCCTCACCTTGAAAACCAGTTTTTCCCTGATGATCCCATGTTCCTTAAAACTTTCTGGGAGTCAGGCCAGAAGAAGTATGGGAAGTCTTCAGGCTCCCACCATGTTTCTAGAACACTGCTCTGACTCTTTATCAACTCCTTTCCTTTGAAACCTTCATTTCACTTCAATCTCCAGGTTGTAGTCATCATTCTCATCCCTCATGTTTATCCCACTTTATGTCTCAGGTGAGCAGTAACTAGGTTGTGGACTAATCCTCATGGCTCAGTCCGAGACAATGACAAAAATCCAGAAAACATTCCTCCAAGGTTGTGGTTCAATACAAGTCACACTGACATTGTTCACCATTCTTCCCACCTGAAAATAATTGCTTGGATAAATGCCCACTTCTGTGCCCAAATATGGGCTCCCAGTCACAAAATGCATAAGGAGCTTAAATTTGAAAATATCTTGAAATCTAAAGGGGCAAACTACATTGCCATCAATTATCAAATTTTTACTAAATAGAACACATCTCCAGTCTGAAATCTCTGCATTGGGTTAATTCCTGCAGTTTGGAACTACCACCAGAATGAAGACCATTTTTTAGCACCAAAGGAGACACTATACTAAAAAGCAGAAACTACTTACAAACCCCAAAACTGCAGTTTTCCAACTTTAAAACTTTAAAAATCCATATTCTTATTATGAATAATGCTTATATAATGTTTTTACACATTTTCATTTCTTTTACATAGATATCAGGAATAGAATTGCTGGGTTATATTGTATATCTATTTCTTCTTGACTAAGCTTTGGTAGTTATTTGTCTATTTCATTTAAGTTGTCAAACTTATTCGTCTAAAGTTATCCATAATATCTCCTATTAGTCTTTAAATATCTGTAGTAATGCTCTGTTATTCCTGAAGTTGGCAATTTTTGCCTTTTCTCTTTGCTTCTTGATCAGTCTAGTTGAATTAATTACATTCATTCTTTTCAAATAATTTAAATTTCATTGTTTTCTTCTATTTTTGTCCATATTTTATTTCTTTGATTTCTGCTATTATTTCTTTCACACTGCTTACTTTGTGCTTAATTCACTTTTTCTCAAATTTCTTGAAGTGGCACCGAGGTCAAAATATTTTTTAATTTTTCCTGTGATTTCTTCTTTAATACTTTTGCTACCGAAATGTTATTTTACAAATATGTGGATATTTTCCAGATATATTTCTGTTTGTTTCCCATTGATGTTCCAGAGAACATGATTTCAAACCTTTTTAATTTATTAAGACTTTTTATGCCCCATAATATGATCTGCCTTATTCAATTTTCCATGTACACCTAGAAAGAATGCATATTCTCCTGTTGTAGGATGGAATGTTCTATAAATATCAACTAGGCCAATTATCCTGGGAGGGAATATTACAATTTCCAACTATAATTTTGAGTTAGTTTATTTCTTCTTTTAGTTTCTTTCATTTTTACTTCACACATTGAGGCTCTGTTATTGCATACATACATATTTAGGACTGTTACATCATCTTAACAAATGGATCCCTTTATTATTATAAAATGTCTTTTTAAATCCTTGCTAATATTTCTTGTGCTGATATCAATTTGTCTGATACTAATATTATTATTAATCACTTGATTAATATTAATAATTATATGGCATACTTTTTTCATTCTTTTCCATTTAACCTATTTAGATCTTTATATTTAAAACTGAGTTTTTGGAGAGAGTTTACCTTGGAGTCCAATCAATTGGGCAAAACCAGAAGTCTATGGAAGAGTTGGTCTCAGAGGAAACGGACTATCAATTAGAAAGAACTATCAATTAGAATGGAGGAGAACAGAGTCAGGGTGTTTCCAAAGTCAAGTATGTGAGCATTTCTAGAAGAGAGCTGTCAATAGGGATCGGCGCTGTAGGAGCAACAATAAGATGAGGACTGAAAATAGTCCACAGTCAATCTGAAGGTCTTGATGACTTTCATCAGACCGATTCCAGGGCAAGGGTTAGGGCTATGGAGAGACAAGCAATTGGGAAAAGGGAAGACAGGGATGATGAAACAAAGCAAAGCACAGAAGGATGAGGGTCAAGGGAAAGGGTTAAAGTTCCTGCTTTGTTTGAAGGCAGGAGATAACCTAAAGCTTAGGGACTGAGGGGAAACGATTTGAAAGAAAGAGGCTACCATCCGCTAGGGATGAGGTTGTGTAGACATAGCATCCTGTGGTGTTTGAGAAGGAGCCAGGGTGGGGACCTTAGGGTGAGTGGGGGTGTTGGGGGGGTGTTGGGAAAAGGGAACAGGATCACAAAAGGGGGTCCTGGGTCATAGGTTGGAGGGGGACCTGGGTGGGCACAACTTGCTGTGGACAAAAAGGACAGCTTTTCCCCAGCACAGCTTCCACCATGGTGGATGAGAAAAGATGAGGAACATTGACAAAAGTGAGGACTCTTTAGTGTTCCAGTGGCTCTTTGAGTACACAACTGCCCAACCACTGCACGTTGACTTCTCCATGTTGATTTACTTATCTGTCCTCCACATGCTTACAGATTTCTTTGGTCAGGCACTGTTTTATATGTGTATATCATAATGCCTAGTACTTAACAGAGACTCAATAAAAATGTTTGCTTAATGAATGACATAAACATGTTGCCTAGTAGTAGAGGCTTTATACCACTTGCTTGGTGGTTAATTCAGAATCGGAGGCCCTGAACTTAGACTCCACAATCTGAGAATCCTCCATACTCCAGCATTCTATAATCCAGTGGGTGAGGGATACAGGGTCTTCAAACTTCAATACTGATGGTTCATGACATTACAGCAATATAACAAATATCTATTTGCAGGGAGAACTACCAGTGGGAGACTCTAAAACACATGGAACGAATAATCAAAAGATATAAAGGCAAGAAATTGAAATATAAAATTCAGCAAAGTTTTGAGTTATAAATACTGCTTTTTAGGGAATGATGCTTACAATGGGAGTGCAGATTAAAGTTGGCATTTTAAATCCAATGCCCCCAAATTAAATCACCAGTAGTACTCTGACTGTATGTCAAAGAATAGAACTGTTAAATAATGCACATTTCAATTCAAAGGCTTTCATCTGAATAAATTGGCCTTGCCCCTCTGTATTTCAATAGCAATACCCTAGAGTATACAAATGTATTTCTAAATCACCTCACCTAACTACTAGGAAACTATACAGTATATACTGTACCTCTAACCAAGAACAATACCTGTATGTTTTATTTTTGATAATATCAATTTCACTATCCCACCAAATTGAAGATTTTACTTTCATTGATTTTAATAAAAATCTATAAATCTGCCTCAAGATAGTCAGTTGTTAGAAACATGTCTAACGGTGGGATACATCATTTTTACCAGGGAAAGAAATGGATGTTCCGGTGCTAGAAAGTATGCTGGGGTTATGATGTAAATGATTTTGCTCTGGCTATAACACCAACTCATTGCAAAACATTGGATCAGTCACATAGCTTCTGTTTCCTTCCGGTAAAATGAAGAGATTGGACTAAAACATTATTGCTCAAGGGTAGTCAATGAAAAATAGATCTGAGAATTATTCCTCAAAAAAAAAAGTACTCCATGGTAAAATAAGATAAAGAAATGTTCTATAATATAGCAAAGCACAGCAGGATACAGATAGATGCTCCTCTCTCTGTATGGGTCACACAGCTTAGCCTAGCCTACCTTAAATGTACTCTGAACCCTTACATTACCCTACAGTTGGGCAAAATCATCTAATAGAAAGCCTATTTTATAATGAAATGTTGAATATCTCATGTAATTTAGTGAATAAATCATTGAATCATACTATGTGCATCACTTTCACATGATTATAGAGTCAAAAAATCATAAGTCAAAAAATCATAAGTCAAACCATCATATGTCAGGGATCTTCTGTACTTGAGAATCTGACAAGTCCTTCAATGAAGAAACATTTCTAGCCATGATCTGGGATTTCCCATAGTTATTTGAACACTTACCTTTTGTCTTCCTTTTATGTTTATAAAAATATGAAGTACTAACAACAGGTGGGACACCTTTGGAGAAACCATAACCTAGATAAACACTAATATTTTCAACTGTATGTTATCTATGCTGAGTAAATCTGAAGTTAAAATATTCAATATAGTAAACTAGCAAGATGTTGTGTGTAGAATATTAATCATGTGGCAACATGGTTGACTAGAAACTTTGAATGGTCCTTCTATTAGAACTCTGCTAGATCCTAGATATATAACAATGACATTTTTGATACTTTGTGGAGCACACTAGAAGGTAGGGCTGCTCTCTCCAGGCAGAGTGAGACAAACCTGAAACCAAAGCAGAGAGCAGCAAGGTGGAGTTGTCTCTTTCACCATGGAATTAGAAGGCTGAGCTTGAGGTTTCTCACAAGGTGGACAAGGTAAATCTGCAACTCCCACTTTTAATCCTGAATTTTCAAGTGTGGCTAAAATGATCCCAGGTTGTTGGTTGCTCCAATAGTACTGAATGCAAATCATCCCTAGAGGAAAAATCTTCAATTTAGTCTCTCTAGATTCCTGTAGATCAGATTCAAAATACATGAACTTTCAGTTTAAATTACCAAACACACAGGGGAAAAAGCTATTCTCACTGTTTTGAGAGAGAGATTAAACAAAAATAAACAGACTTTGATTTTAAAGGACTCAGATATTTAAATTATCAGATAAAGAATAAAAATGAAATTATATGAAATATTTCATGAATAGTATCCAAAAAAATTAAAGATTCTAGGAATAAAATATCATAAAAATAACTAATTTGGGGGGGAAAAAGTCTAGATCATTCTTAAACTCAGGGATAGATGTGTTTACAGCTGATTAGGCTCAGCAGAGGGGAGAATTACTAATGAGTCAGTAAATGCACAATGCAGCACAGTCAAAGAGATGAAACATGGAAAGAGAAATTAAGAGACATGGAGGACAGAATGAGAAGGTCTAAAATAAATTTAATAACAGATTTAAAATAAAAGGAATGAAAGAAAGGCAGTATTTCATAGGATGGTAACTCCAAATTTTCCAAAAGCTGATGAAAGACAATGTGACAGAGTTCTCCGGAGAAACAGAACACATAGATACAGACATAGATATGTAGAGATAATGATTTATTATTATATAAGGAAACATCTCTCATAATTATAGAAGCTGAGAAGTTCCACAGTTTTCCACCTGCAAGGCAGAGACCCAAGAGGGCCAATGGTGTAGTTCCAATCTGAGTCTAAAGACCCAAGAACCAAAAGAACCAATGGTGTAAGTCCCAGTCTGAGAGCAGGAGACCAATATCTCAGCTCCAGTAGTCACCCAGAGAGAGTGAATTCTCCCTTCCTCTGCTTTTTTGTTCCATTCAGGCCGTCAACAGATTGGATGATGCCCACCTGAATTGGTGAAAGCAATCTGCTTTACTCAGGCTAATCTCACCCAGAAACATTCTCAGACATACCCCAAGATGATGTTTAACCAAAAATCTGGATATCCCATAGCCCAGTCAAATTAAAACATAAAATTAACCATCACATAGATGCATGAAACACAACTTTATAACAAGCAAATTTAACTAAATCTTCACCTTTAATTTCATAGTCATATTAAAGATCAAAAACAAAGAAGCTCTTTAAAGGCAGCCAGAGAGAGAGAACAATTAATTACAAGGATACGGCAGTTATAGTTTTTCTAAAAAATAGCTGAAGACAGAAGTATATCTTCAAAATGCTGATAAAAAAAATATCTGTCATGCTGGAAATGTTTACTCAGAAAAGCTATCTTTCAACAATGAGGGTGAAATTAAAAGTATTGTAATTTTTTTTCAAAGGGAGGTTTTATTCCTTCATGAATAGAAGGAAGGAAAGTCTGAGATAATCACAGGAAAGCCAAGAAATTGGTAACTATATAGGTAAATCTAAACAAGAATTATGTGAACAAAAACTCTGTCTTATTTGTGGACTTAAAAAAAAAAGAACTGATATGAGCTATCAAATCACAAAAAGACACAGAGGAAATTTAAATGCAGCTAACACAATATGTGAAGCATATTTATAACCCTAAATGTTCATATTGGGAAAGAATATGAATTTACTCCTGCTAAGTAAAAGAAACCAATCTGAAAATGCTGCATGCTCTATGATTCCAACTATAAGACATTCTAGAAAAGGCAAAACTACAGAGGCAGGACAAAGACCAGTAGTTGTGGAGAAGAGGGGTGAACAGGGGTAGTACTGAATGCAAATCATCCCTAGAAGATTTTTAGGGCGGTAAAACCATTATTCTGTATGATACATGTCATTACACATTTGTCAAAACTCATAGAAAAGACAACACAAAGAATGAGTCCTGATGTAAACTATGGACTCCAGTTAAAAATAATTTATTAATATTGGCTCATCAGTTGTAACAAATATACTACACTCATGTGAGATATTAAAAATAGGGGAATTGGGGAGAGGGCAAAAGGGTATATGGGAACACTGTACTTTTCATTCATTTTTTCTATAAACCTAAAACTGTTTTTAAAAATAGTCTATTAATTTTTAACATATTAACTGCCATGCGAGTTGTATTTAACTCATGCTAGTTTTGAGCCTGGGGCCTTGTGATACATACATAACTCACACATCTCTTCCCCTTGGGAGACAACTATTTTTCAAGTTGCATATAACTTGTGCACAGAAACAATAAAAAATAACAAATTTTTCATTTAATTAGAAAGGTTCATTTTGAAGTTTTTATTCTATTTTCATAATAAAACACCATGGCCCCAAGGAAAAATTATTTTTCTAGTCTGGCAGTCAATGCGGTAGACAAATTACATGGGGATTTTTAATATAAATATCTATTTTTTAAATTCTAGATTATTTTATCTTCCAAAATTTGTGATCATTATTATATTTTACATATGCCTATATTTTCCTTAATTCTAGACAGGGAAAACTAAAGGCCTAGTATTTTAAAATACCCTAATTCATTACTGGAGAATACCATATGCTTATAAATTTCATACCCAGCTTCCTGATTTTTCCAAAGAATTTCATCTTAAAAAGCTTCCTCCATTGTAGGTAGAAATCAGAGAATAGTTGACCAAGAGGGAAAAGGTTGAGGGAAATTTCCAGGGTGACACAAATATTTTATATCTTGTTTTAGGTGGTGATTACAAGTGTGAACAAAACTATCAAAATTCATCGAACTGAACAAACAAAAGATCTTTGCCTTGTATTTTAGCTTAATTATTCCTCCACAAAATTTTTTTAAAACTTTCTGTTCAAACCTCCAATTCCTTAAATGCTTATATTTTTTCAAAGTACACTTCATATCAAAACTTTTTCCTTTTTTTTTTTTTTAAAACCATCATTCTTGGTTGGTTTAAAGAAATCACTCTGGGGTCCATATTGGTAGTGGATTTATTCAAACTGTCTCTTTCCTTCCAGATTATCAGGGCCAAATTTTAACAAAAACAAAGACCAGATCTGTGACCCTCCGATGAACCCCTGAGTCTCCATGGAAGTCTGATTAAGGCAGAGTGATTAGTCACAGTGCGGCTTGTAGTCAGTACACTGATTAGTTTTTCTATTGCCCTAATCTTATTTAATTCTTGTAACAGCATCTTGAGACCATGTACTGACCAATTTGCTAAAGTTCAGATGTATTTACTAGTCTAAAAATTGAATATAGCGGGAAATATAAGCTATCTTTTTATAGTGATCTAATTTACTTGAATCTTCTCTGACCATTAGTTTTCCAGCAGTTTTCCTCCATTATTAGCCCAGAAAATGAAATGTGTAACACAACAACAAACTTCCTTATGTACAACTAAGCCATAACCAATAAAACCAGAAAACATGGAAGTCTTGGTAGCTCTTGAAAATACCAAGTCAACTGTGTTGAGTTCAAGGGAATTAAGAAAACAAAAACAAAACCAGAGCAACCAAATGGATAAAGACCTCAACTGGCCTGGCATGGTGTCTCACGCCTGTAATCCTAGCACTCTGGGAGCCCGAAGTGGTAGGATCACTTGAGCTCAGGAGTTCGAGACCAGCCTTAGCAAGAGTGAGACCCCCGTCTCTACTAAAAATAGAAAAATTAGCCAGATGTGGTGGCGTGAACCTGTAGTCCCAGCTACTAGGGAGGCTGAGGCAGGAGGATCACTTGAGCCCAGGAATTTGAGGTTGCTGTGAGTTAGGCTAACGACATGGCAACTGAACGAGACTCTGTTTCAAAAAAAAAAAAAAAAAGACCTCAACTGATTTTCAAAAAAGAGAGAAGGAAAAGAATTAAGTAGAAAACATAAATACTATTCTATTCTCAATTCTGAAATACCTAGAGAAGTTTTAGAGGTAGCTAATCTGATTTTGGATTATTAGCAGTGCTTGCATGATTAATATAAAGTCATAAAAGTCCTAAACAGGAGTATGTGAGATGATTCAAAAGCTCACAAAAATAAAAGTGTTCTGCCACTTAGTGTGAAATAAACAAATAAAGCAATGAACATATACTAATGAGATTCAAAAAACAGACTTTGATCATTAAAATCCACACAGATTTTAGAGTTGAAATATGATGGCATTTCTGTAAGTAGTTACAAAAAAATCCAGGATAATGCTCTATCGGCTAAGCAGAACTTAATAAGCTATAAGTCACAGCAGAGATCATCATTTCATCCAACTCCTCAGTGAGTACTTTTGTAAGTTAACTAACAATCCCCTGATTTATTTTTTAATAATACAATGCTGACTCAAATAAGTGCTACAATATGGGATTAACCAACATGCTGTGGGAATTCAGAGGAAATAGTGATTCATTCTAATTTGGGTGGAGGGCAGGAAATTACAGATATTGCCACAGAGTGGCATTTATGTAGACTTTCAAGGATGGGCAAATCTTGAAACTATTAGGTCTTGCTTATATAACATATGTCTTGTTTATATAAAACATATTCATAGAAAAACTACAAAATATAGATCAGCAAAAATAGGAACATGATCCCACGAAAAACAACCCATAATCTCACCAATTAGAAAAAATAGCATTGTTAACACTGACTTTCTTTCTATATGGAGACACAGGCAACTTAAAATAAACATGCAGTTTTCTCACAAGTTCCTTATGAACTTGCGAACATGTTGTGAACATTGTGAACATGTTTACATCTTTTGGTATTTATTTTCAGGTGAAAATATCTCCTTATGTGTTTATGTTTTAACTTATTAATCAACTATCATTTTATGAACTTTTTAAATTTCTAATTGTTTGTTATTATTGACATTTAAGATGTGTTAAAATGCCTCTCAACAATATATCAATATGTCTTTGAGTACTTAGCAGATTATTTGAGTATTTGAGTATCATCAGATTATTTCTTGAGGAAGAATTCCTCGAAGTGGAATTGCTGAGGGTTGACATCAGGGTTACTGATGTTCTCTTTTCTCTATAATCTATTAACTTGTTCTGACAACCCTCTTGACTCTACTTCCCTGTCCAGCTATTGCACCATTTCTCCACTGCCTTTTAAGCAGAGAAACTCAGGGGTTGTTTATATTCAGTATCTCCAATTCTTTTTCCTTTCTCTCTTAAAACCACCCCAATTAGGCTTTTCACCAACTACTGCATCTAAATTCTTGTTAAATAAACAATGATCACCCCCCTCTTACTTCCCCCATGTAAATTTTGTTAAATCCAGCATTAAATTTCATTCATATTACATTTTGAGATACATGATCATTCCCTTCTTCCAGGAACATTTTCTTCACTTGGATTCCAGGACACCACACACTCTGTTTCCCTTCTGCCTCCCTGGCCACTCATTTTGTCTCCTCATCCTACGGACCCTCCATTCCCTTGGTGATCTCATTAAGTCTCCTAGCTTTAAATACCACCTCCTTGCCAATGAGTTCCAACTAGTACCTCTAGTCTAGTCTTCCTCCTAAAACTCAAATATCCAAACTCTTACACGCTAGAAACTTAACATTTCCAGAACTCAACTCCTGATCTCTACTCCTCCTGCTTTAGAAAACAAAACCCCACTCCACCCCACCCACAGTCTTTCCACACTTTGTAAATGACAACAGTCGTCCTTCAGTTACTCAAGCCTACAACCTTGGAATCCCTCTAGATCTTTATCTCATACCACCTTTAGTTCAAGAAATGTTGCCTCTACCCCTAAAATATATTTAGAATCTAGATTCTCACCACTTCCACCGCTACTACTCTAAGTTCAGTATTTCTCTACTGAATTATTAAAAGAGCCCCCAACTAGTCTCCCTGCCTTTGCCCTTAATCCTATATCTATGTACAACACAGAGGCCCAAGTGATCCTTTTAAAATGGAAGTGGGATCTTGTTGCTCTTCCGCTGAACGCTCTGTATACTGCCTCCATTTCACTTATAGTAAAAGCCAAAACTCTTATAATGCTCTATACATCCTGAACTCTATGCTGTACCTCCAACCCCCATATATCCCCTCTGACTTTGTCCTCTTTCTCCTAACTTACTGCTCCAGCCACCCAGACCTACCAGCCATTGGTTGAAGTTACCAGGGCATGTGTCTGCCTCAGGGCCTTTGCACTGGCTGTTCTCTGCTATGCTCTTCCATCCAGTATCTTCATGGCTTAGTCCCTTTCTGCCTCCAGGTTTTTGCTCAGATACCAGTCAAATAGGACTCCTCACAAGGTCTTATTTGACTTCCCCCTTAAAGTGCCCCTGTCCTTCAGTGTTCACTGTCTGTCCCTTCTCTGCTTTTTCTCCATAGCATTTATCACCTTCTGATATACATTGTGTAACTTTTTCTCTTGGAACCTCAAAAATGTATCTATAAAAGCAGGAATTTTTGTCTGATTTATTTACTACTAGAAGAGGGTTAATGTTACAGATGCATATTTAATGCTTTTAATCTGATTTCCAATTTGCTTCTGAAGAATTGAAGGTACAGTATTTAAATAAGTAGATAAAGTGAACAAGGATGACCTACATTGAGGCCATAGTACTGGCAAAGCCACTGACATGCAAGAAAGCAAAATAGCATACTGGTCACCAGGTATTTCTGATGTGTCAGGGGCAGGGATATAGGATTTACTTAACAACAGTCTTACTAATGGGCTAACAAGGAAAAATAAATTTCTAGCTGGCAGCCACTTAGAGTAGCATGAACCCTGTCTCTAAGGTTAGTAGCATGAATCTCTCTCCTACAGAGATGTTTACCTAGTAATTAAAAGGAGCTGAGCTAACAAAGGAAAAAGAATAAATTCTCATTAACATTTGCCAGAGCTGGTCACTTCATGTCCCATCAGGTAAAGGAGTCTTCAGGAGAGGGGGGAGAAGAAAGGGTAAACAATATGATCAACTGTCATTTTAGAGTCACTACTTATAGACAAAAATGTTTTTTTCCCCCGAGTTTGTTTAAACAGCCTTGAAGGGTTCCTGGGCGGACGGGTGAGGCACAAGCTTCCCCACCTCTTCAAGGAGAAACGGCTCTTTATTTCTTGGTGTTGGGCCCTCTTTTTCTTCAAAGAAAAACTAAATAAACACGGTGCTTCTTTCTATCCTGAACACTGTCTGAGAATTCTTTCGTACCTGCCTATGGACTTCACACCCTAACACTTAAAATAGAAACACATCAATGGAACAAAGCAACATTTTAACTGAAAACACAAAATCAGCTTACTCCACACCAAGAAATAAAATGATGAAACGAAAAAGGAGTTCCTTACTAAAATACCGATTGAGGTACCGGAACACTTAATGAAAACTTTTGCCACAAATAAGAAATTTGACAAAGTACCAAATTCTATTGGTGAGCACAGTTGTCTTTGAAAAGGTAATGAAAACTATGGATGCTCCCAAGAAAATTGCACATGTATCTACAAAGTTTAGAGAATCTACCATCCCCTGCAACCTACCCATAGACCACCATGGGTTAGTATTTGAAAATACTAACCAAGAAAAAAAAAAGTATCCCAGTTAAGAAGTATTATTTCGACATCATGACAATCACTTGGACAGAAATGATGCTAAGATAAAGATGTGGGTAGTTGCAACATTGAGTTCTAACATTTTGAGTAAATCTTCAAAGCTAAAATTTACTCCAGTAAAAGAAAGAATTTAACCACCATGCTTTAAATGTTAAATAAAAATATATAGGACCAAAGCATCTTAAAGTCAACTGAGCAAATGTTCAAACTGAAACCTTCTTATTTTAAGCTTGATCAATAATTTTATAAAGTTCACAAGATAATCAGAAGGAAGATTATTTAGGTACTGGTAATTTGAATTTAAAAAAAATTGAAATCAGCAAACATTTCATCCAAACAATCTAAGCTATTGTGTGTCTGGCCTCTGTACAATTTTGTCATTAGGCATCTTTCTTCTAAATAATTCAGTAAAATATTAATAATGAGTCCTTGCTTCTCCACCAAATACCTCTTCTGTCTGTACCACAGAATCCAGAAATAATTAAAGGGAATTCAGCTTGGGTAGTTTTTCTTGATCAGAGATGTCTCTGGAGACAGGTATGGTAAGGGAAGGGAGAGGGTCTTATTTATATCCTGAATATAAACAGCTCTTTATTCACTGAGACCATTCTTTGCAAGGTAATAGGACTAATGCAGAAAACTCCCCATCAGAAATCTCCTCCGTGGCTGATATCTGATGCCAACCCTTTTAGTGACAAAGGCCACGAAAACAAATGCAGAGGCACAGAATCTAATAAAGTCAGTCCTAAGAGGTCTCTCTGGTTGGTTTCTTTTCCCTGTTGCCACTAATCAGAAGACGAGTTTACCAATAGCCATCGGCCAAGCGTGTCGAAGCTGGATCCAGGCCAAAAGCGAGCAGCGTTGTTGGGATCCGGGCAGCAAAGTGGAAGGGGTACCCCGGGGCTCAGCTGCATGAAAGCATGCGGGGACTGCTGGGCAGCAGCTGGAGGAAGTTTGGCCACGCTGGCAGGGGGACACACGAGTGGTTAACAAGCGAACCCAGCCCGCCTCTCCTGGAGACTCAACTACAGGTCTGTACCTATGGCTCAAGCCTTTTCTTTGTGAGTTCTAAAACCAACAATCCCTATGTTTTTAGGCTTTTAAAACTTAGTGGCAACATTTTGCCTTATCGATAGGACAAAAATATGAATTCATTGATAAGCATGGTCTAAAGGGAATAACTGGAAAGTTGTTATTTTTCTTTTTTTTTTGATAATGATACATAATAATCTTGGCACAAATATATCCTAAGAACACTTGATATATCACATATATCGAAGAGCATCTGAAGCTAGTAGTCACAAATTTGTATGCCTTGGTGTTATGACTTTGTTCTTTGCTCAGTGGGCAATGGCCACATATGCAACAATAAGAGACTCCCTTTGGTTCTTGACTGTGTAGTGACCACTGTTTCTAACAGTTAGCAGAAATCAAGCATCTTGCTTCAGGAGGGACAACAGGGGGTTAAAGAGTGTTTGTCTCTTGTTAAGAAATGTAGCACCTGCTTTGCTTTGTCTGGAAAATCATCAAAGGAGTCTCAATCTGAGGAGGCATTAAGGAAAAATATTTGCAGAAACCTAAAAACTAAGAATTTTATAATCAGAGGAGCAATGAGTGACACCACTGACTACGCAAGAAAGAGGGAAATCAATCTATTGCTTTCCAGAAGATCAATGGGTAAGACTGTAGTACATAAGTTGTCCAAAACCACCTTCTACAGAAAAAACAATTGATATGTAGAGATAGATGTTGATATATTCTTCAGCAGTTATACCTTTAAATGGACATTTATTTAAAATATCCCCTGAACAACAAAGCCCTGGAGTCAATAAACACATCAGAAAAATATTAAAAGAAACAACTTTGAGGCTAGTGAATAAATTGGAATATTTGACTAAAAAAAGATATCCTTTCTGCATTAAAAAAGAATCCAACAATTTTAACCAATCTACCATGAATAATATAAGCAAATATAAGGATACCATATTGAATTTGTCCTATAGGTCTGTTCACCTCTTAACTGGAAAAGTTATCTCAAGAAATTGTACTGGTCTGCTGTAGTAGATGTAAGTCTTCTACTGCCACTTGGTATGTAGACAAATTTGAATCAACCAATGGAAGTACTGATCATGGCAGGGACTATGGTATTTCTCCTTTCCCAAATGTTTATAATATTGATAATATCTTAAGTAGCATAATTATAAACAGTAGGATCTATTACATAAAACCTTTTAAATGGAATGTTAAGTATCTTTACATTCCATGTGTATTAAACTTACAGGATATAAGAGAATTTAAAATTTTATGAACACAACTGATCAGAAACTAATACTGGTATTATTGACAGAGAATGAAGAAAAAATAGGTTATAAAAATGGTCCATGTTTATTGGGGTGAAAGTACTGCAAGAGATAATATCTTTAACATTTTTAATGATTCATCTAAAGGGAAAAAACAAATTATAGTTAATTTTTTATTCCAACTTGATTTCTTAATAACTGTAGCAAATTTGGGGGTGCATCTATTCTTATATGTTTTGTAATCAAAGTCCTTATAATGTCACAACAGATTTTAAGTTAAGAATTCTGATATTAAATTAGATTATCTGTAAGAAAACAGAAGGAATCCATAGTTTAGAAATGTAACTTCATAATTACATACAGAAACATTAATATTGTTAAAATATTTCTGACAATATATTAAGATATAAATTCAGTAATGCCATATTTTATGTTCACTGTATTTTCTAGCCTTAGCAATAATTTTCTAGATTTCAATCATACTTATCTTTAGTATTTTATGTTTAATAAATTTGATCATTTGAGTCCCTGAGATTATAAATATATAAATATCCACTATTCACCAAATGCTTTACACATATTAATTCATTTAATTCTCATGCTAACCCTCAATAACAGATGTTATTCTTTCCATATCAAAGAGGAGAAAACCCAAGCCCAGAGAAGGCAAGTGAATGGTCCATAGTCACACAGGTATCAGAAGGTTGTACTGGAATACACAGCCAAAGCTCTCACCTCCCAAAGACTGTGCTCTGTGCCTCAAAAAAACCCTTACTTTATACCCTTTAAGCTAATATATCCTAACTCATATTTTACCGAGGACAAAATATCTGGCAGTATAAATATTAAATACACCATCTAATTCTGAGTCAAAACAACACGCATAGTTATAGTCTTTAAGGAATATATATATATACACACATATGTATGTAAAAAACCAATTACACAAACAACTCTAGATAAGCCATTCTCTTATGAGGTCATGACCAGCAAAACATTTGCCCTTTCCACCAAAATCAAGGAGAAAACACCAGCTGTCATAGTGTAATTATTAGGTTTTCTTTTAAATAAGTGAGGAGCTTAATATTTTGTTTCCTTATTTTAAACACAATTCCAAAATGTTTTCTTTTCCTCCATAGTAGTGGATACTAACATTTGTACTACTTACTGTATGCTTTATAGAGAAATTCTGTAATATTTCATTATTTCTCAGTAGCTTTATTAAAAGCAGAGACTATGCAATTAGGAGCAGTATTTATTTTCTTAACATTGCTTTCCTACCTTGCTGTGGAAGCATCATTTCATTCCCATTATGTTATTTACATCACCAGGAACCATCATTTATTTATGTGAGCTAATGTTATAAAATCAATACCTTTTAGGTTGCCCAAGAACGTATCTGTAATTCTTTTTTCTTTAAAGAGTTCAAAATTTTCCACATTTATTCTACAAATATCACAAAAACAAATTTCAGCTATCAAATCAAATTTCAAATATTATTTATATGTGATATGAACACATCATGTGAGATTTTGTTCCAGAATTAAAGAACTTAAATCCCCTGTGATCTTTCGTGGCAAGAAGTCACAACTGGTCTCATTCTAATAATAAATAATAGAGTTTCCATTCAAAGAATGAGTGGTGGACCTACCAACTAAAATTTATCTTATTATTTTTACTTCTGTGGAAATTGTTTGGGATATCATCGATGTGTACATTTTTAACATTCTGAATTCCCACTTTATCATGTGAATTAACTTTATTTCACGTAGGCCCAAGCTCCTTGGCATACGTGAATGATGATAGTGATTTTGAGAGTGATCAAGAAGGGCAAGACGAATAGCAGATGCTTTGGAAATGCAGAGGCCTCTTCCCCCTCTCCTGACTGTGTCCTTCCCTAACTCCAGGGCACCCAGAGGCTTAGTTCCTCCCACGAGGACGTGGAGCCCTTCCTGTGCACGCTCCTTCCAGCCACCATCCTGCTCTTCCTGGCCTTCCTGCTGCTGTTCCTGCGCCGCCGCTGCAAGTCCCGGCAGCCCCAGGACCAGGTTTTCAGCGTGGACCTCCCAGAGCGCCCGCCTGCAGGGGAGGTGACTGACTTCCTGCCCAGCTTCCCCTGGGGCAGCGAGCAGGACTTCCCCTACTCCCCCCTGCCCCCGCTGTCTGGGTGTTTACCGCCCTCCTATGAAGAGGCCACCAGGAATCCTGTAGGGGAAGAGGCTCGGGATAGAGTCCTTCAGAATGAAGGGGGTTCACCTGGACCAAGTGAGCAAACATAAACTGCTCTTGGAGGGCTTTTAAAGAGCCCCAGGAGAAGGGGGAGAAGGCTCCTGGCAACGGGACACTTCAGGCTGGAGGTAAACCTTGACAAATGCCAATCTAGTTAACCTAGTTTCCAGCTTCCTTAGGGACAAGTTCCCCACCTTCTCCTAAAGATGACTTGGCTCTCCTAAAATGTATAATCCCTCTGAGAAAAATAGGAATGTTCTATGTGAGATGAAGAAAAAAAAAATGTCTTGAATTACTAGTGAGCATAGGAACTGGCTCTGAAGAACAAGAAAAAAGAAAAATGCTGGACCGGCCAAACGAAACTGCTCTTGCAACCAAATAAAAATTTTCTTCCTATACCAGTTTTTTAGGCTCTCATGTTTTGTTCCTCTTCTGTGTGAATGCTCCAAATGCACAGAGAGTTTTACAGGGATGTAACAGACATCTCTAGAGCTGCAGAGTCAATGGTTGTAAATAATGGTAAAATATTAACAATGAAACTTAATATTAAAATGTGCAGACATCTGCAAATATTTCAGTTAAAAATAATAATAAAGCTTTCCAAAGTTAATTCCTTTGTAGTGTTACCCTCGCTTGTCTTCTGATTTGATTTTGGGAATGGGAGAGGGATTTGGTTAGTCATGTGGGAATATCTCATCCTAGACCACCCCGGATTATCTTACAGTGCTGTGGCAGAAGTGACAGTGCTGCTGTAACACATTATCTTAGCATGTGTCACTGTCTATTATTTCATTACAGAGCACGACTATGCAATGCTATAGCACTATGATTGAATTTATACCTTCACCAAGTAGCAATGACAGAATAGAAAGCAGTCCAATGTTTTTCCAAAACATTAGAAAAAGAAAGTCAAAATTTTGGACCACATGGTAAGGAGAAACAGATTAGCTCCAACAGGGACCTTATAAACCACATAGTTCAAACTCTTGCTTTATAGGCAGCAAAACTAGAGCTCAGAGGGGTTAAGTGACTTGTCCAACGTTACCTAGCTTGTAAAAGGCAGAGCTGGGACCAGAGCCTGGCCTCTCTGTCCTGGGCAGAAGCACCTTCCACCGTGCCGGATGCTCTCCCAAGAAACTGCAAAGGTGGAATTTCCACCCATGCTCTTGATGTGGGCAGGTGCTCAGCAGGTTGAGCACAGTAGAGTTAAGAATTGATAAAAATCTCCCTCAGTGGTTTTTCAAATGGGGAGGCAGAGGTGGGCTTTATCACTTGGGAGGTATACCAAAACACCCATGGGGGTGACGGGGAGGGGAGGTGGGAGTGTGGCATGTCTTGCATAGCTCTCAAACTCTTATTCGATACTATAATTCTTTGAAAACAATTTTTATCATTCTCACAATACAAAATGCAAAACTAGACAATATGTGATGGTTCAAAATAAAAAAATTTTTATTTTGGCTTTTTAAAAAATCATTTTCGGCATGAATATTTTTATGCTAGCTATACAATGTGGTAAAGTTTAAAACAACAAAGTAGGCAAAAATAGGATACCTTTCTTTTTAAATGTAATCTGATAGAAATAATAGTTGTGTCTTTGAAGACTAAAGCACAATACAGCCCACTTAGGTGAAAATCAATAAGATTACTTTTACAGAAATTGTACTGACGAATTCTCTAATGATTTTTAAGCCAGCAGTCCCCAACCTTTTTGGGCACCAGGGACTGTTTTCATGGAAGACAATTTTTCCATGGATGGGGGGATGAGGTAGGGATAATTTCAGGATGATTCAAGCACATTACAGTTATTGCATACTTTACTTCTATTATTACATCGTAATATATAATAATTACACACCTCACCATAGGTTGGGGACCCCTGCTTTAAGGGAAATAAATAGAAATGAGAAACTCAGCACACAGCTTTCTTCAGATTTTTTTAATCCCAAGAATTTAGTTCTGTATGAGACTGTTAATTCTTTCCCAACTGCCATTCCTCCTAACAGAACCT